>WEKY01040118.1:309592-346684 GCA_013390045.1 Picathartes gymnocephalus | reverse complement strand
CCGCCCCGGGGGCAGTGCCGGGGCAGGGGCAGGGCTGCTGCCTCTCGCCGGCTGCTCTCCTGGGAGAGCCCTGGGCCAGCCCTGGGCCGCGGCTCCCAGCCTTCCCGGGGAGCTACCTGGCATCGGGAGCGCTGCGCACAGAGAAAGTGGGAAGCAGACGAACGGACCGGCCCTGGAAATTACCAAACCCGGCTCCCTGGGGGAGGGCAGGGGAAGGGGAGGCCAGCCAACGCGTTTGTTTGTTTATTATGGGTTTTTTTTAATTGTTGTTGTTGTTGTTTTTGGTTTTAACTTCCTCCCACGTACCTGGATGTCTGTAATAAGAGGCCACCTGCACGATCGCGTTTGAATTTCTCGATTTCCTCTCGCTGGGTCTGCGCTTGGGGTATCCTGAGCTTGTGGGTTTTATCTGTTTTGTTTCATAATCTCTTTCTCAACGAGAGTTGTGATTTGAGGTTGCTTAGTGCAAGTGGAGTCTGAAGTGTGCGACTTTGCCAAGATCATGGGTTTCAGCTTAGAGCGGTACCAGGATTTTTTTGCACTAGAGCTATGTTTTGCCAAAATAAAGGATTCCGGTCGGAGAAACCTAATTACCTCCCCCCCCCCTTTTTTTTTCTTCCCCTCCTTGAGGTTTCTTTATTCTTGCTTGTGCCCGTGGGCGTGGTGAAATGTATTACTCTTGTATCAGCTACTTCTTCAGCTGACTGATAGTATTTGTATGTATTCATTCACAGAGAGTTACACTGTTCAGCCCCACCTGGCCATTGTTAGTTCAAGTAATCTAGAAAATGCTTTTTGTTTGCCTGGCCGCTCTGGCTACAGATGTAAATTGGCCTCTTGACAGCATAGTTAGAATTCCTTTGCAAAACCAGGAGATGCAGGTTCTGCGTTGAGATGGACACATCCCATTCTGGTTTGCATTTAAATCATTTCAAGTGATTATAATAATAAACAAAGTCATGATGTTTTATGACTTTCAGAAAAGACTGAACATTAATAAAACTCCTTAAGTAGAATGTCCAAAAATACTGATTTTTGTCTTAACCACACAAAATTATAGGAAGTGGCCATATACGAGACAAAGATCTCTCTGCTGTGTTTTGCATGTTCCAATACGTCCTTTTTTTCCAGCATCATTTCTGTGCTCATCTGTCCATCACAAAGCAAAAAAGATTTCTCTTTGTTTGTCAGTCTTACATTTAGGATATTTTTTCTTGCATGCTGAAATTCTACCCATTGCTTATAAAGGTGAAGAAGTTACTGAAATGCTTCTGTGAAACTGGATTTACATGAAGGGAAAATAATTTTAGTACATACAATATTTAGGAAGAGTTCTATCCATAGCTATAACCTTGTGCCCGAGAGCCAATTCCTGAAAAAGAAAACTTGAAAGTTTCTGTGCTTATTTCTTTTTAAAGAGCTAGGTCATCGGTTTTATTTTGTTTTGTGTTGTTTTTTTTCTTGTGTGACATTTAAAGCTCAATGCTTTTTATTAAACTTTGAATGGACAGGCTAGAACTCGTGGAGTTCTGCCAAATTTGGATCAATGCAGATGAGAACACTGTCCCATTGTGTCTCTCATATATTCTGTTTCCGTGATGGCCCACTTCTCTAAATACCATTGATGAGTAGGATGCAACTGTTCCTAAAGGACTGTAATCTCATGCTCTTACAGATTAAGAAATCCTTGTATGCCCCAGACTCAGGTCTCTAGGTCCTTGTAATTGGTGTCTGTCCAATTTGGTTCTTTTTCGTATCCATTGTTGTTAGCTGTTAGAGAAAAATTCTTCGTGGTGGAATTTTAAATTTGAGCAGAACCCATTTGGTCTGGAGTAAAGTTGGGGGGCTTTTGTTGAATATTAGCATAACAGCACAGGCACTAGTTGAATAATAAAAACTCCTGATAGTGTTTTGGAAGTACTGACTTGGTATGGAATACACTAAACATTCGGGCTTCCTAAAATACGAGGTCCTGTAATGACTTCGTTTCCTTTGTGTTACTCTTGAACAAATGCCTCGAAATCCCAATTCATTCCATGTGATTGTTCCAGTTAAATGCCACATTGACTGGAAGCCTCCCTTAATAATCTTCAGTTTTTGCTTTTTTCAAGACTTAGTGAAACGTACTTATTGCCCAATGCAGAGAACACAGCCTTTAATGCAACTTAATATAGCAATTTTAAAAGATTTACAACAATCCACTGAAAACTAGACATAACATTCAGTTAATAACTAGGGGCAATGACAGAATTCTGTCTGCAAGAGTAAAAATACTATTTCTTAAAAGTGCCTGATTTTTACAGCCCACAGAAGAATTGAGCCCATCTGCCTGATGAGGGTGATTTAGAATTAAAGGAATTTTGTATTAAGATGTTGATTTTTTTTTTCAGCTTTATGGGGGTTTTTTTTCTGCCTAATTCTGCTGCATGCTTCCCAGATAAATAAGAATGGCTCTATTATGTGGCTTTAGTGGAAAACTTATAACGGAATTCTGTATTAAATGAGTCTTGTAGACAAAGTATTTTTCCATCTCTTTGGTTGCATGTTGAAACCTGTTGCAGATTGTAATGCAGCTCTAAAAAATGTGTTTGGTAAATACAGACATTCAGCAAGGCAAAAAATGCTTATTGAATTGACACTGATTTCTAAGGTGCTATTTCATTATGGATTATGGCATCCACACTTTTGATGCAAGTCTATCCAACACTGTTCTCCTCCCCAAAAGCCAACACCCTCCTTCAGAACATGAAATATTAATGATAGATTGGCATCTTTGTAAGGAATGTGTCTGAATCAAGGATTAAAGAAAAGCCTTGGGTTGTTCATTTAAAATTCAAGTAAGCCTTTTGTTTAAAATAAAATTTGTTTGCATTTTCAAAAGCACACTTAGTGAAGTTGTGAAAAGGTGGTATTTTGGAGGTGATGAGACTAGTCAGGTCCTAATTTTCACTAATTAAGAAACCTTGGCTGTCATTTACTTTGCGTTTAGCTTTTGCAAGAGCAGATGTGTGGATGTGCAGGTGTGTGTAATGAGCAGGATTCTCATGGCACATCCCGAAGCCTCTGCCGTGGTCTGGCATTGTTTTAGCACAGCTCCGGCTGCCGCGCTGTGGTGGGTCCAGGGCGTCCGGCGAGCGCAGTGTCCCTGTAGCCGGGATCGGGAGAAGGCGTCAAAGGGCGTTGGCTCGGGCAGCAGCACTGGGCTTTGGCCACATTCACTGTGAATGTGTCATATTTGATGTACGTTCAGAGTACCTGGTAGCTACATCATTATTTAAATGTGAAACAGTGAGGTAAGATCTGGGGATTTTTTCCTGTTCACTCAAAAGAACCACCGCAGTTATTCCTGATTTTGGTCACTCATTCATGTATTGATGGGTTGGGGCCCCTGCCCTGGCATAAATGTAGCTTGAAAGAACTTGGTTGGTTGGTTGGTTTCTCTTTCAGTTTTATTGTATTTGTATGGTCTAATGAATAAAAAAAATAACGTTAAAAATATGCATTTGACTTTGACTTAATTCCTGATGTTCTTTCCACTCAGTTTTCAATTGTGGTCCAAGGCCATATGCATTAAAGTTGATGGGAATCAAATCAAGAATTTAGCACTTCCTATGTTTTTATCATGGCTTGGTCAGGCTTACTGCCTTTACTCAGAAAACTTAAAATATGCTAAATCTCGAGTATCTTACACAGAGCGTCATTATTTTTTGGGGAGAACCTGCACTTACAGGTGGCATAAACTTTTTTTGGGTAATTGGCAAGGAGTTGTAAAACCCTGCTTGATCCAGAAATTAATACATTGAGGAGTGTTTCTTGGGAAGTTACAGGTCCTTGAACAAAGAGCTGTGCCTGGTGCTCTGCAGTACATGGGAGTTAAGCTGACAGCTGCAGATGCGTGGCTTGACCAGAAGAGTCACCGATGCCCTCAGATGTGCTGCCTCAGCCACTGTCTGGTAAATCCTGTTACAGATCTGGATGGAAGTGTCAGGGTAGCAGCTACTGATCCTGGTGTAGCTTCCTCCCGATCTCTGAGAATGCCAGATTTGGACGTATGGATCCCTTTTATGCTGTATCCTGTTACCTCCTAACTTGCAAACCAGCAAGGCAGAGAATGTGAAGGGATTAATTGTCCTGTGGTTTTTTTTGTGTGGTAGCCAAAACATTTAAATATACAGATTGATTTTCATCAAGTCCTGAGTAACTTCTGAAAGAATGACCCAGCTTTGCTGTGCCTGTATTCAATTTTCATCAGTCTTCCAATAAAAAGGAAGGAATGGTCTGCTCTGTCTTCTACTGTGGGTGGTGCTATAGTTTCCACTGCTTTCAGAACAGCTGTAGGTGAAGTAAATGACTGTTGTAATGTGTCTTATAAATCTCATGTCTTTCAGGCCTCTAAAATGGTGAAAAGAAAAATGGGTGCTTTCAACTGATTGTAGAAAAATAAATGTTGTGACAACTAGTTGACCTAAAATTAAGGAAGAATCCTCTGCCTCATTTTCAGTAACTTTAGGGATTTTTACTACAGCAGTCCCTGTAGTAAAACTTACTCGGAAAGTACATATGAGCATGAAAAAGAGAATCTTGTTTATTTTGGCCCAGTTTGTTCACTCCCCAAAAGCTAAATTAATAACTTAAAACTGGGTTGAAAAAGTTACAGTCTGCTAATTTAGCTGTAATGCTTTGGATGTCTTTCTTCACGTTTTAGCATTAAGGATGCCTCACTGGGTTCCTAAAATCAGTATTACAGCCGTGCAGCAAACAGCAGCTTCTAGTGAAGGATAGAGCACAGGCTGTAAAACTCAGCAGCAGATGAATCCCGAGGAAGTTACTACCTCCTACGCTTGCATGTGGCAAGGAGCTGTTGCTGATGGTAGATGTGAAAGTAAGTTTGAGAACTCTCTGATTTAAAATGTCAGTGGTATCTGAAATTTTTTGCATGTTTAGAAGGGTAATATCACTTCATTTGAGGAATCAGTCGCTGTGTGTGCTTGAAGTTGTGCCAAGTCTTCAACAAGCTCGAGAGGTGAGAAGTGGTTTTTTAGAACAACTGGCAGTAGTTTTATGTTTCTAGAATAACACTTCTCTTGGGAGTCTTCAGTGCCGAAGAACATGTTTTCTGATGAAAAATTAAATAATCTCCTGCTGACAACATAATGTTAACATTATACAGGGAATTTGAAATCCAGGTTGTAAATTCCTCTTGCATATGGGTATATGACTATCCCTGCCTAGTACATGAAAAATTTGTAATGTATTTGTGATTTCTTTTTTCTAAAGCTATAGTCAGATATTTTTTAACATTTTGGCTTCAAAATAAAAGTTAATTTTTTGTTGTTGACGTATGAATAAACACAGAAAAAGGACTGAGCAGTTAAAGGAGAAATAGATGATATCTCCTTTATACAGATCTCTGCCAAAGTCAACAAAAGCAGGCTTAAAACTGATGAAACCTTTGCAAAGCTTCTGGATATTTTAGATGTGATTTGATTTAGCTTCTGCAGCAGCAAAGGTTGCATCTCTTTGTATTTGATAAAACTTGTGTTGTGGGGTTTTGCTTTGTTTTTTTTCAGAATTACTGCTGGCGGTTTACATAGAATTTCTTAAAAACTTTGTGTTTCATTGCAGTACTTTTCTAAAGTGGAAATGAAATTATCAGAGACACTTCATATTGCCCTAATTCTGTGACTTCAATGTATATGGCTAATCCTGGATTGCTTATTCCCTTAGTAGCTTTTTGTACTGGTGATTGCTTGCAACCAATTTTTCTGTTGCTCTTGTTGTTTAAATGCTAAAAAAAAAAAAGGCCAGTTTCACATTAGGTACATGCATGGAAGGAGAATAAAACTTTGCAACTTGGCAGTCTATAAATAGGGCAGCTGTGACTAATAGGACACTAGAAAAATACTTGTCAGTCCTGACTAGCTTTCATTTCTATAATAGCAGAATTATTAAATTAACAGTGGGACAAATACTGGACAAAAATCATCAGATGTGAAGAATTTAGAAATGCTGAAAAAGTAATAGCCTTGGTTTGTGTTTGAATAAAAAGAAATCATTAGATTGCAAATCCTCCTAATAGGGAGTTTAGGTACCATTTTTAACTGGAAAAGTTACTTTAAAGCTATCTGATTTTACCCTGTGCAATATATAAGTGTGCAGGAAAGTAAAGGTAGGTGAATGTCTGAAATTGTGGATTTTTCATGTGAAAGAGCAGGCTTATTCCCTGTGGGAGTTTGTGCTGGTTGTTTGGGGTGTGGAAGCAGCATTATGGTCCAAGTGGAGTCCAACTGCAGAAACGTAATCTGTGTGTTGCTCTTCCAGGTTTGAGTATGAGCACAGCTGAAGAAGAGTCTGACACAGTGACAGTAGAAACCGTGAACTCTGTGACCTTGACTCAGGATACTGAAGGGAACCTAATTCTTCATTGCCCTCAAAATGGTATAGAATTGTATTGCATAGTATTTATTTCTTCTTCTTTGTTTTGATAGATCTGACTACCATACATTCCTGCCCACAAATTCTGTGAGCTACCCAGCTTCAGCTTACTGTGCAAGAATTGTTCTGCTTTGGATTAAAGAATGATAAAGTGTTGAATTAGGTATAAATCCCAAAACTGTCTGTCTGCCCAACAAAGATACAGCTGCTGTGATTTATTTCAGTTGAAACATATTTTTAGGACCAAGCACATACCCAAATTTCTGTGGACTGGTTCAGCAGACTGTGGATGGAATTTTCAAAGAAAGTGCATGTTGAAGAAAGCATGTGAACTGTTGTTGCCCGTAACTTAGACCAAGTTCCTGGGCAGTAGTAAAGCACTGAACCAGCCCGTCATATTTGCTTCTGCTATTTGGCCCGCTTTTTAGGAGAGCTCTGTCCAAGGCTCCACTTAGCTTACAGGAAGTAACCTGGGTGTGTTTTTGTTGTTAGAAGCTGATGAAGTAGACTCTGAAGACAGCTCTGAACCTCCACACAAGAGGCTTTGCTTATCAGAGGATGATCAAAGCCTTGATGATTCTACTCCATGCATTTCTGTTGTTGCAGTTCCACGTAAGTTCTTTTAAGTTTGTGTACTCCTGTAGCAAATATATCTGTTGGTAAAGGTTAAAAGTGGACTCTTGAATCACAGTAGAATATTCTACGTGGGGTTTTTTTCCTTCCTATTTTTATTAATATACTTGGGTATCATCTTTTTTTTCGGCCTTGGATAGTTTTGTAGCAATTAGTATTGGCAAAATAAGCCTGGTTAAAGTAGTTTAGAGACCAGCAGGCACAGGTGGATTGAATAAAATGAAGGATAAGTAAATGAACAGCAAGCTAGGTGCAGTCTGCAAAGAGATTAGGGTTTTTTTAATGATCAGACAGTATAGTTACTATTTCAGTGTTTTGTAATATTGAGGTGTATGTAAAAAAGATAGGATGAATGCTGAATTAGTCTTATGGAAGTTGATTGAATATTAGATAGTTGTAATATAATTTCCCAAAGGGAGACAAACCCAGACCTAGTTAAAATACCAATTTGCAGTACCTAGAGTGCCTGTTTATTTGGTGAAACTAGGTAGAAATTCCTTAGAAGTAAAGGCATTATCATGTTGAGATTGAAGGAGGACTGGGGAAAATGCATACAGCCAAAAGAGTTAAATGTTGTCATTTAATAATTGGAAAATACTGGAGGGAGGGCTGGAAAATAAATATGAATACAGTTTCAAATGTCTGCATCAAACACATTAGATTTTAGTTAAGTAAAGTTTTAGTAGTTAAGTGTAAAACTGAACGTTTCAACACCCATATTTAAATTTTGTGATGAGAAGCAGTTGATAGTTGATCTTAGTGAATTTATTGTGTGAACAAATAAATACCAAAGAACACTCTTCAAAATTTTCAGTTCAAAGGTAGCAATTTATAAAACTTGTAGCATGTGTTAAAAAATGCTTCAGGAGTTAAGTACGCAACTGACTTACTCATTCTGAAGTTTCAGAAAATGATCAGAGCTTTGAGGTGACCATGACTGCTACCACAGAGGTAGCTGAAGATGAGATTAATGAAGGAACTGTTACCCAGATTCAGGTACATTAAAACTTCAAAATTTACCTATTTGATGTATGCTTTTATTTAAATTGAAATGAAAAGGGAAACAAGTATCAGAAATGCTTACTAAATGAGTAAGACTCTTGGAAACGAATGTATGTGAGCATGGATCTTGTTTGTAAAAATGCTGTTCTGTTAAAGGACAACTGAATAATTTTATGTATGAGAGAGGTTACTTGTAGTCTAAGTTACTGCCCAAAGAGCAATACTGCAAAGAGTAACAGAGGTCACCCTCCACTGGTAATTATGTGCTCTGTTGTGATATGCATAGAAGACAAGATTATCTGTTATTTCTCTCATTCTTTGATTATAAGTTAAGCTTTATAACAGGCTTAAATAGGTTTTGTCTTGTCACCAGTTCTAACAGTTACACACAGTTTTCATTGTGGGTATTGGATGTTTAAAGGTTCCAGACTGGAGATGCTGGACATAACCCTATTTCCACCATAGCCAGTGAGACTCTTCTTACTTACTGTACATTAAACAAGATGAAGAATGTTGCCTAATTAATTTTCACAACATCGGTAAATTAATATGTTAAGTCTTACTCAGGTGTTTTAAGAAAGGTGGTAGTCCCAGTGCCATATCTAAAACATGACACTTTTGAACAGTCAGCAAGGTGTGTTGATTTAATTTTCCTTCAAACTGTCTCCATGTTAATTGCAAAGTGACATAAACAACTGAATATCTGACTGTATCATTTCATATTGGTCTTTTCAAGATTCTTCAGAATGAACAGCTGGATGAAATCTCCCCAATGGGCAATGAAGAAGTATCAGCTGTTAGTCAAGCCTGGTTCACAACCAAAGAGGATAAGGATTCTCTAACCAATAAAGGTAGGGTATTTCAAATGCAGCTCTCCCATGCTGTAGAAAGGTAACCTATTCCAGATGTCTCAGAACATTTTGCAAGTTGCATAAAGTAATCTCTGGTCTGCTTTTTGGAGATGGGCCATGCCTGCAGTGGTGACAGTAGTGGCCACAGTAGGGAAGGGCTGTGAGTGCTGTGTCAGCCCAGATGGGGTTGAGAGTTGTGTTTGCCTGGTCGGGGGGTGGGAAGCTGCAGCACAGGGGAGGACACCAAGAAAAAAACCAATCCATAATCCGGTTGTTGGAGTTGCTTCAGAAGAGGGCTCCTGCAGACCAGGACCTAATGAAATAATCTCTGCTATTCCTAAAACTTCCACCCCACTGGGCATTCCTCCCTTTCCAAATATATCTGTGCAATCATATAGTAGTTGCTGAACTCAAGAGCTTTTTATTCTTTCCTCCCCCCAGGGGAAGTGCCTTTCTAAACCTAGAGAAGCAACTTAGTGTCAAATAAAGACATGTTGTCTCTTCAGTTTCTTCAGCTTCTGTTCTGTTTTTCTTACTTTTACTTTTTCTAGAGGAAGAATATTTTTTTTCAGTCTGTTCAAATCAACTCCCTTTTTTGTTATAAACCTTTAGGAAGAGACACAGTGTTGTCAGCTGGTCAAAGGAGGGTGCTAAATCTGGTGATTCCAGTTAAGAGATTAATAACTTGAGGAAGACATTTCTAGTACAATATGCCAAGAAAAATATTTGAGAATCTCTACTGACTGAACTTCTCGTGTAAGCTCTGTGGTTTGTCACAGAGATCAGCAGTGGACAAATGCCAGTGTGTGTCTTGTTTTACAGTAGCTCAGAGTTTGGCATGTGTTGCCTGAGCTCATAATTTTGTAGCAAGAAGTCTCCACCTGATAATGCTTGCTTCCCAGACCTGTGGGCAGGTTACCATAATCTTGACGATGAATATGCAAACATGTGAAGTGCAGAGTATATGTCCTTTCCTAAAATAGTTTGGTATTAAAGGTTGTTCCATGTAAAGAGTAGCAGTGTCCCATTTAGTCAGTTCAGAGGCTTGGACAGAGGTGTGAATCACAGTTACAATAATACATTATTTTTCTGTCTCTCTAACTGTGAAAGAAGAGATTGAAGTTACGGGGCACAGGGAAAGAGTACTTTCTCACCCGTTCCAATGGATTAGTAATAATGCCTGTACTTTTCATTATAATTAGGTTTGAGTAAACAGTCTCTTTGGTGTGTTCTGCCTCTCAGCTCTGGTAATTAACAGGCTGAGAAGGAAGTACTCTGATTTTTCTGAGCAGAGGTGGGCATGTAGCCAGCACACACCAGTATGTAAACTGGGTCACATCAGCATAAGCTTAGTTAAAAGTATAGTATGACCATAAGGGGAAAAAAGGATAATTTAAAGTAGGAATGTTTTAATGTTTTATTGATAGAGTTTAGGTTTGAATTTTTCTCTCTGAATAAAGTTGGTTGGATTTGCTTTTAAAGCTTAGCTGGCATTGCAGTTACTAAGGGTATAGACAGAGAGGAAACGTTATTTGTTTCTATTGGTTTGCTACTTTTATTTGGGGAAGTAAAAGACTCACCACAAGGTTTTATGTTGACTGTGACCCCTGAGCATTACTCCCAATGAAAAAGGAGAGAGATTGGGACCAGCTTGTCAAAAAAGGCTAAATGGAGAACTTACCTCTATGAAACCACTCACAGTAGGTGGCACTACTGTCATGTTCAGGAGTGTTACGGCATGCAAGAGAACCCACCTTGTTGCCAATTCCTCAGGTAATCTTCTGAGTCATATTTTAAGTTCCAGCTTCTGGAGTAATTTTGAGTGCATGGAAATTTCAGCTGTCAGTTTAAAGACAGAAATTTTCTAGTTGCAGCTGAAGAGAAGGCCTGAAAATGCGACTTGACAGCGCATAGGGGAGTTCATGTTCTGTTTTTAAAAATGGGATGTTTTTGAAGAGGGGTCTGACTCACATTATTTAAATCTTTGTTAATGGTTACTGTCAGTTATGAAATAACATCTGTTTAAAATTAATGCTGGTTATATTTTAGTAGCTAAAATTACTCCTTTCTTTATTAATTGCAGTATGGGTCATGTTTTCAGATACTTCTCTTCTTGCTGTTTTTCTGGCCTTCACTTCAGTAATTAGTTGTCATTTCTATTTTTCAGGCCATAAGTGGAAGCAAGGGATGTGGTCAAAGGAAGAAATTGACATTTTGATGAGTAACATTGAGCGTTATTTAAAGGTAAGTTTGGAGTATATTCCCTGCTCGGTGTGATGATGCAGTTCCTGCTAGGAACCAACTTTCTTTAGTACTTCCCGGAACATGCAAGAAGTGATTTGCATTGATTTGTTGTAGGAATGATCATTACCCATTTGAAATACATAAGAAAATTTTATTCATATAGAGGATTTAAGTACTTTTGAAAAACTGCTTTTAATTTTTATACTGGATATAGCCCATTTTGAGCATCCTGACATGGCATTGTTAGATCTCTTTCTCTGACTATACATTGAGGACTCATAAAACCTTTGTTGAAGATGGTGGAAGAAAATTGCACTAGCAGTAGAGATAATTTTCCTTACTGAGCACTGAATACAACTTCCAGACATCCTTGGTGCCAAGACTGAGATTGTGTACTACACTAGGAGGGTGCATATGTCTGCTTTCTTCCCCTTAAATTATTGGGGTCAGAGTTCAGTGTAAATGGGCATGTGGTGAACACACTGACAGTGATAATTGCCCATAAGTCATATTTGTGGTAGGCTTGCAGCTGAGAATATTTGAGCTGAGCCCTTACAGCTGAGAATATATAGCCTGGATATTGCAGTTTCACCATCCTTCACTTGTGGTTTTAAAAAAAAGCCCTGAATTTAGTGTTCATTGGGATAAAAATCAGCGGTATTAGTTCGAGAGAATGTGTCTGCCCACACACGTATTAGAGTTTCTGCCGCAAAATCATTCATGGGTAATACTACATTTTAAATCTAGTGAAGCTTTTTTAAGCTAGCTAAATAACTTTTCTGAGCTACTGATAAATCACTTGATTAATTCTTTTCCCATTTATCTGCTTTCTTGTACTGCTTTGAATAATTGAAATACAGTGATTCTTAGTTTAAGCCGAAGATAAACTTAAGCTTTACTGGTACAGTTCATTGCAGTGTTTTTATTTTGAGTTTTCATCAAGAACAAGAAGAGTAGTTTAATTGAAAGAAATTGCTTTTGCATAAGAAGTATCTAAAATTCTGTAATAAATTGGTATAGCACTGTTTGACAACCTTTCCTTTTATGGCCCCAGGCTAATTCCACCACAGTACATACTTCTTGACGTTCTAGATGTTGGTTCAATTTTTGATCTTAAAATACACATTGGACAGATTTTTTTTTTCTTATATGTGGATAGAAGTTAGAACTTCTGTGTCTCCCTGAACTCCAATGTAAAAAAAACCAAAGCGACAAAACCTAGCATGGAACAGTGTTTGAGGGAGCTAATCCATAAATACTCAGTTTTACTTTTGGACTGTAGTATTTATGATACACAGAAAGTTGCATAATAGCTTCAGTTCTTGTGTTCTACTTCTTGATTCCTAGGAGACTTTATCTAAGGTGTTTTGTTTGTGGTTTTTGTTTTGTTCTTTTTTTAAATGCTTTGTTCTAGGCCCGTGGAATAAAAGATGCCACTGAAATTATATTTGAAATGTCAAAAGATGAAAGAAAGGATTTCTACAGGACAATAGCTTGGGGTCTGAATCGGCCTCTCTTTGCTGTCTATAGAAGAGTTCTTCGCATGTATGATGACAGAAACCATGTTGGAAAGTATGAAATCCTCTAATGCTGCATGGTTTTATTGGTATGAGTAGGGTCATGTATTTATGTTTGACATGTTCTGTGAGGTAGAAAATTTTAGCCAAACAGATTAAAATTAGATCTTCCTAATATGTCACCTCATCTCAATTCTGATAGGTCAGTCTTGACAATAGTTGTGTTCAATTGACTGTATTCAATGGCAAGTTCAAAAAACAGACAAACAAAAAACCCAAAACAAAGGTGAATAACAGATTCTGATCTGATGAGAAGACTTGGACACAAGCTTGGATCTGCTGATATGTAACTTTTTCTAGAGCTGTGAGCTGGAAGTAACTGATGTTCACCCCTTATGCCCTTGTTTGCCCTTCTTTAAAGCAGTGGTCGGGTGCCATCCAGAAAGGATATTATATTTTAGTTTTTGCAGGTAGTTGAAAATTAAAAATATCTTCTCAATGCTGATTTGCTTTTTTGTTGGAAAGTCAGCTTTATGGTGAACTGGGACAGTAAGGAAGAAGTAGCTGTTTATTTGAAAGACTAATGCAAAAAATTCTAATTCTGTTCATAGGAGTAAGATCACGGAGAAGGAGGAATTTTTCTGACAAATGAGAGGAATGTTATACTAGTTAACCTTAGAAATGCACTAATGTGGAAAATGGCATTTGTTCCTCACATTCTTCTGAAGTATTCAGTCAGATTTTTTCTTACAGCAGAAATTCCTTTATCTCTTCTTGTAACTAAATGTGCTGTGTGGTTAGTAAAATAAAAATATTTATGCCATATTCTTTCTGTTTAAAATAATGTCTTTTTATTTACCTTTTGCTTAGGTATACTCCTGAGGAAATTGAAAAGCTTAAAGAG
Source organism: Picathartes gymnocephalus (assembly GCA_013390045.1). Lineage (NCBI taxonomy): Eukaryota > Metazoa > Chordata > Aves > Passeriformes > Picathartidae > Picathartes > Picathartes gymnocephalus. The sequence continues at coordinate 333,098 of WEKY01040118.1, read as the reverse complement.
TAAGTCATCTTATGAACAACATCACTCTTCCTTGTTTATATTTAGTAGCTTGATCAATTTTTAAAGGCTTCCTTATATGAAATCGCTGAAGAGTTATAAGTAAATTTGACTGCTACAACACTATCCAAAGTAGTAGTTACTATCTAAAGAAAAATAAAACTACATTTGGATTATTTTGAAATCTTTTTCTAATGTGTGTTCAGGACCTAACACTATGCAACAAAGTTCTAAAGCAAGGCTTCTGTTGTAACTAGGAATGTTTCAGATTTTTAAAAGCACAGTCAATATTTGCGGTTATGAGAAACAGAAATTTCATTTCTTTACGAAATCTGAACAAAGGTTATTCCTAAATGAAGTGGCAGGTCAAGAGTAAGATCCCCCTAGGAAATATTACTAGATACTTAAATTATCAGTACAGCTCAAAAAGCCTAATTCTGAGTATGAACGTGATAGATCAAGGAGGTAGGGCTACAGACTTTATCCCTTCCTGCACAGTTACAGGGTTGAGCAGTTGGAAGAAACTGTTGGACTGAAGGAAGGAAGGGAGGTGTATTGCATTGCATTGATGGATCTGTTTGGATCAATTGAGCTGGTTTGTGTCGTTCACAAGGTGCCTGTGGTTCCAGATGTGTCAGAACTAGTCATGGATCAACATTTTAAGCAACCTGCTGTCATGTGAAGGAGGAAGATGATTTTTAACATGATGAATGTGATTATGCAGTGTTTTGCTTGATTTAAATTGTAGGATGCCTGCATTTTCATCGGGAGTTACTTAAATTTCTCAAGTGCTCTCTAGACCACCTGAAAATCTTTGAGGAACCTGTATAGAATGGAAATCAGCTGTTTATCTAAACATTCATATTGTGTTTAACACACTCATTAAGCCTCACAATCTTCCTGCAAGACAGATATTTTGCATTTTATAAGTATCTTGTGGCTTAGCTGGTCCAAAAGGCTTCTAGAAACACATAGGAAAAAGTGGCAGAACATATTAATAGTAAAGTAGCAAAGTGATTTCCTCATTCTCTCTTTAAGCCTGTAAACTGCACATTCATCCTGTTTTTATTAGAGAATATTTGGTATTTTGGTAATTTCCTAACTGGATATAGTGCTAATGAGCACATTTCTCCTTAGGCTGAGAGTAAAGCATGGTAATGATTGGGCCACAATAGGAGCTGCCCTGGGGAGGAGTGCTTCATCTGTAAAGGATCGATGTAGACTGATGAAGGATACCTGCAACACAGGTGAGGTAAATGCTGGTGGCAGAAGTGGATATTCTGGTTAAAATTCTCTTCCCTGTGTTTAATGGTTATAAACTTACACTGTATGTTTGGTGTCAGGAGAGACAGATGCACTTCAGGAGTAAAGTATTGTTTATTTTGTAATGTATATAGTCAAATGTAAAGGAAAATTCAGTCAGACCTCATGTGACTAATATCCACTAAATTGTTGCATGGTTAATCACTGCAGCTAATACAGTTCAGATAGCTTGGATCAGTTTGCTTTGGTCACTATTTTAACAAGTTCTGTATCGCCTCATTCATCTCTGAAAAGAAGAGAGAAGACAAATTCAGCAGCAGAACGATGGAATTGTTGATTTGTTAATCAAGAATGGACATAATATAAATTGTTAGTAATTAAGAACAGTTACACCTTCTTTCTGAGTTAATATTTGCCTCTGGAATAAGGTGTTGGACATGGAAGTTAAACGTCTGCTGGCATGTTATGGATCAGAACAGGGTATCTGCTGCTAGTTAAGTTGGAGGGCTTCTCTCTCTTTCAGGAAAGTGGACAGAGAAGGAAGAAAAAAGACTGGCAGAAGTAGTACACGAGCTGACAAGCACAGAGCCAGGTGACATTGTCACACAAGGTGTGTCGTGGGCTGCTGTGGCAGAACGGGTCGGGACGCGCTCGGAGAAGCAGTGCCGCTCTAAATGGCTCAACTATCTCAACTGGAAACAGAGTGGGGGCACCGAGTGGACCAAGGAGGATGAAATAAATCTGATCTTGAGGTTCGTTATTTTAGTTACTTTTAAAGGTTTGTAATATGTGTTGCTAGCAGGATTCCATTGGGGTCCGTTTTGCTGGTTTCCTAGACACTGAAAATTCTAGAACCTTCCAAAAATCACTGCTGTGTTTACAGTTCCCAGAGATTTATTATTGAACGTATTTTTTGTTTTTTGTTTTTTTAGTGAATGTTAGTGTTCGTGAAAGGTGTCAGATTGAAAACCCTGGAGACTGAAGTCTTCTTTATTCCACAGAAAAGGTACAGCACAGGCAGCAAACCGTGCAAGCTTCCCACACGTTGCCCCACCGATGCGCTTCAGCCCTTAACTGGAGGGTAGCTCAGTCTCCCTGCCCGTTCGGTCCTTGGCCTCTCTGCTGAGATGACCAACAAGGGTCAAGTGTGGTGGTGGTTTCTGTGATGTGGACATCTTGTCTACAAAGAGCTAAACTGAGACTGCAAATTAATTTCATGTAGGCCACCAAACACTGATTGGATATCAGCATCTCTGACTACATTTGAACTGGCAACCTGGTAGTGACTTTGGAAATCTTTTGCTCTCTCCAGTCCTCCCATTTTGAATGCCTTTAACTCAGGCTTTTTAGCCAGTGGATTTTTATGGTTGGGTGGGAATAAAAAGCCAAGACTTCCAGGGAATCTAAGGGTTACTTACAAAGTAATATTAACAAATTTACTGAAGCTGTTTGACATGAACTCAGAATGAGGAGCCTGATTCCACATTTCAGAATGTGCTGGGTATATTTCTTAGTGTTTCTGGTTTGGTCTATCCAGATAGCCTTTACTCATCCTACAGGGTTGGTTTTGGTAGTTTTTTTAATTTTTACTTTTTTTCTTTCTTTAGCTAGCAAGAGTGCTCTTGCTTTGTTTGTGAAGAGGACTTTTCTTAACTTCCACAAAAATATTTCCCCTCACTATTCACTTCTCTCTTTCATATGCTCCATGTACAGATAAGGGCAATTCAGAGATTTTTAGTGATTTCAAACAGATTCTGGTAGAGAAGACTGACCCTTATCTGGAGAGCCTGGTGGGATTGATTTATGAGAAGGTGTTTAATGGTAGTTAACTTCATCTACTTTGGCTAAGAAGCATCTGAGAGAAGGCAAAAATCTGTGTTAAGGATGGATGGTTGTTACTTAGAAGAAAACAAGTAAATATCATAACATGAAATTAATTAAGTGAAAGTTCAGAGTGAATCTCAGGAAGTATTTCCTGCCTTGGAGATGTGTTTGGGGAATGTTTTTTCAAAAAGAAAAGATGCAAGTACCACCACTTGGAATGCTTCACGATAATCTGATTTAAGACCTAATGTATAAGTAAATTAAGGAGAATAATTCTGCATGGCAAGGAGATGGACTGGATCATCTAACAGGTCTAGCCCATCTTCTGTTGTTTATGATTCTGCTTGACCTCTGGCAGCGTGGAGCCTTGGAAGCCTGTGTCGATTCCTGAGCTCTGGTGGGCTGGTCACTAGCATGTCAGTCTGCGCTGTTACGTGTGACACGGCCGGACATGTGCCACACCCCTGCTGGCCTGGAGAGCAGTTTCTAACAGATCAATATTTTCTGTGTCCTGCCAGGATAGCGGAACTTGAAGTTTCTGATGAAAATGACATCAATTGGGATTTACTGGCTGAAGGATGGAGTAGTGTCCGCTCCCCACAGTGGCTTCGGAGTAAATGGTGGACTATTAAAAGACAAATTGCAAACCACAAAGATGTTTCATTCCCTGGTAAAGTACTACTTGCACACTATTCTTCTGAAAGCTGCTTTCACATATGTCAAAGGAATAAGGCTGCATTTTGTTGTCTGCTTACAGCATTGCTAGCCAAAGAGCACATTGCTCCTTTGCTGGAAGTTACTGGCCCTTTGGATCTGCTGGCTGAATTGCTCCTACAAACAATCCTTGAGTGCTTCACTCACACAGGCCAAGATGATGTGTACAATTAGACAGACTTTGCCATCCCTTCTCACTTTGGCTACAGTGAGAGCATGTACATGAGCAGCTCAGCTGGCAGATCTCAGGTGATGCTGATCTTTGGTATGGAGGGCAGTGACCTCTTCAGGTGGAAGAGGATACGTATCTGCAGCCTAACTATGGCCTCAGGTTAGATGTCTTACCTTTACTATGTTAAAATGTAATTTCTGTGAGGTACTGAGCCTTAGCTGTAGACAGAAGATAGAACTACTACTAGCTGTAGTGAGGAGGAGGGGAGGAATCACTATAAAGCTCCCCCAAATACATTTCATACCATATTCCCATTCTGCCTTGGAGAAACTAGTGCCTAGGCCAAAGGGGTGTCTGTGACCTTCAGACCTCCCTTTGTCTGACTTGGGGAGAGGAAAAAAAATCAGAAAGATTAGTCATGTCATAATTAATGAAAGATGTAATTTAATGCACACTTGTGCTGTAGTCGACAGTGTGGTTATATATTAGTCCTGCCTCGAGGCTGCAGCTGGGAGGAGAGCCCGTTACCACACATTAATAGGCAGTTGTTGCATCAAGTAATTCATAGTATAAATGCAGCACTGAATCAACAGGCTCAGCTCTCTTTTCCCTGACAAAGGAGAGATGTTTAGGCAGTTTGCTGTAAGGAATGCTAGAAAAGCTGAGGCCTCAGGTTTTGTAACCTGCTGTTACATCAGCTGTATCCTCAGCAGGGCCAAAGCAATCACCGAGAAGAAGGGTGGGTGGTTCTGTGGGAGCAATGAGCTTCTTCTGAAAGGTGAAGAATTGTAATATAACCACTGTGGGATTCATTCTCTATTGCTCCACATTTTCAGTGACATTTCTGTTAAGCTCTTGAACAAATCTGCTTCCGTGTTGTAGAAGATTGGAGGATTTACTTCTGGTATCAGCATTACAGAACTAGTGATACTGGCACTTGACTATAGCTTGGGGATATACCATGCATCATTTTAGAGAGTTCCACAATTTTATGGGCTGGGGACGTTCTTCTTTTCCCCCAAGCATCGTGAAATGCCTGGGTTCCATGAGGAAATCTAGTTCACTGCTGTAGTTGGCTATAAGTGGTCTATGTATGTGCTAAATTTCTAGTTTCTATATCTCTGGAGATTGCTTAAGTTCCATATTCTGTAGGATTTTGTTTGCTCTTTTCATCTTGGGTGAATGACCAATTGCAGCATTTCAAATATGGTTCTTCAACCTGCTTTAGCATGAGTGTTTTTTCTCTCAGTGCTGATAAAGGGTCTTAAACAGCTCCACGAGAACCAAAAAAACAATCCAGGGCACCAGCTTCCAGAGAACAAATGTGGCAGTGGCTTGGCAAACACTAACTCCAGCTCGGGGGTGCAGCACGTGCAGATCCGGGTGGCTCGCTTGGAGGAGAGCACGGGCAGTGCCCCGAGCCCCATAGCAGCTCTGCAGATCCCAGTGCAGATCACCCACGTCTGTAAGTACTGAAACAAACCACTCGCACAAAACCTGAAGCCTGCTTGTGCTAAGGTGGTGAAAGAGGAGTCAGCGTGTAAAGAGTCGTATTCATTCTCCTTTGGTCTTGCCATAACTTCAGATGAAACATTTCTGTGTTCCTTTTACCCGTTTTTAACTTCGTTAGGCAAATGTAGATATTGTTGTGACAGTAGTTCCAAGAAGCTACAATTGGAGCACCTAGATACAGGTGTTGTAGGTGTCTGTCTGTGTGTGTGCACACAGGAGTTTGCCACATAACCTGTTCTTTCAAAAGCCTTCAGTGCACAAATCTCTTAATGAAGATAGAGTATGTATGTTTATTCCTTAAGTTGTTTCTGGTCACTCTTGTGCAGAACAGTGAATGTCATGTAACAAGATGTCCTTTTGTAAATTACATAGGCCACTGTCCCTAAGTTCTCATGCTGGCCACTGAATGGGAGGTATAAATGGTTTTTTTTAGTCCCTTATTATGCAGTTATTTCTAGGCACAAACACTCTGGAAGGTGTTAGCTGCCAAGTCACACCAACATTCAGCCAGTGTTGTGCTCAACCAATGTATTTTTTTGAAGTTGGTGCTTCCCATGCTCTTAAGGATGAATTTTGCTCATTATCTAACATTGATTACCAGCTCTACTCTGAGTATAGTTCTTATTGCTTGATTTTGTAACTAATCTTATTAAAGAATTCCAGTCACATGCAGTTTGTCATCTGCACTTTATATTATTTTGCACCATTTGTCATTTGTAAATTCTATTAGGAAAATTTAGTGCTTTGGTCTTGCTGATTTCCAGATTAGTTACAGGATATTCTGAGATGGAAGGGATCCACATGGATTGTCAAGTCCCAACTCTTAAATGAATGGCCTGTAGAGGGGTTGGACCCACAACCTTGGCATTATTAGCACCCTGCACTGACCAACTGAGCTAAGTTGTTCAGGCTACAAACTCATTCTTCAGACTATGCCTAAATAGGCATTTGGCAAACAATTTTCTGTTTGTAATTTTATTAGATTAATTGATCTTAATCTATTTATTAAGTGCTATCTTCATTTTTTGTGGTTTATTTTCTAATTAGAATGATGCATGATACCAAGACAAGAACTTTTTGTCTGTCATAGTATGTCAGTAGTCTCAGACTTTGAATAAAGCTTGATCAAAGCTGACGGGTTTTGAAGAGCAGGAAGGATGGGCTGGGATCCTGGAACCCTTAGTCCTTTCTGAGTTTAATCCTGTAATGGTTATTTTGTGATTTCACTTGCCCATGTCTGCCTAACAAGCCTTTTCCCCATTTTAGTCTGCTTTTCTGAAGAATTTCTGGTTGTGTAATCAAAGTGAATTTTGTATTGTGTGCTTCACAGTCCCATGAGAGCTGAACCTATTAGCCACTTTCAGCTGCATTTGGTGGAAGGCTCAGGGTTTCAGAGGGGCAATTCCTGAGGTTTTATGAATATACTGGGTGGCTGGGTGACTGACAGGCCACACTTTACAGCTCTCTGCTGCTGAGTACCAAGAAATCTGCAGCAGGAAACCTTGAACATGCCACTACAAAAATAAAAGCTTCAAAAATGGAGCTTTTATCTTCTTAAGAGACCAAAATTACTGTATTTTGCAGCCACAGAGTCTGAGATGGCAAAGTTTCCAGTGCTTGGGTCACTGTTACCATCTTGTAGATCTTTTTCCCTTTTGGTATTTAGGAAATTACTGGAAAGCTCCAGGCAGGGTATTAATTTCGTTTCAGCTTCCTGGAACTTGTGGGGTTTTTGTTTTGTTTTTTTTTTTTTTTTAAGAGTAAGTAGAAATCATAATTATGGTTATAAAGTTTTGAGCACAAGTTGTTTGGACCTGGTAATCTTAAAATACCTGGTGCATCAACTGTTTTCAATGCTTCTTCACTACTTTTAGAATTAGTGGAGCTAATTGTGTAAATAATTACACAGTTGTAGTAAGATACTTACAGCTTTTATACTCTGCAGTCATAACACACGGGATAGGCAAATATCTTGGGAAGCATCTGGTCTTTCATCAGGGGCAGGCATACTGTGGAGGGCAGAAATGATTTAAAATACAAAAAAAAAAAGAGGTCTGTGGGAAACACAACAATACTAAGCCTGACATCAGTTTAAAACAAGCAGTACATGATCCAAAGGATATTATTACACCAAAGGGTATCGTTACATTAGAACCACTTGCAAAGCTCATTACAAAAAGTAATTAGATCGCGTTAGAAACTTTATTTGTCTGCTTTTATCTCAGTGTGCTAAACCCATACTTAACTTTCTTTTGCTCTTTGGGATTGTAGAATGTTCTCTTTAAATAGTATTGTATCTTGGGTACCAATTAGAGAACCTTGTCATTAGGATTGCGGCCAGTTTTCTTTTTCCTCTTAGGGGAATTAACAGTACCCTGCCATGTATTAATTATAGTATGTTGTGCTCTCTGCAGGGCTGAACATTCTGGTTTACATACTTTCCTTTTCTTTTTTTTTTCCTGCCTTTTGCAGCCGATTCCCCTGCTGCTACTGTTGACTCTGAGACAATAACACTGAACAGTGGAACACTACAGACCTTTGAGATTCTTCCAGTAAGTAACTGGTGTTTGTTACTGTGGTTTTTTCTTCTCAGCCCAGCTACTTCTTAGATTATAGAACTGTTTCAAAAAAAAAAAAAAGTTAAGAGTTCTAAAACTTATTTCTGAAAATGTAATCCATTAGGACTGTCAAGTAAACTGTGAATTAAACTAAATGCCTTAAATTTACTTCAATGCTACAAAGTTTTCCTTTGTGCTTGGATTTTTTTCATTGTTTAAATCTGACATGGAGGAGGCAGAGAAAGCTCCCAGCAAGTAAAGATTGTCTCTGTTCCATTGTCCTGTAATTTATAGCACAGTTTCTCTTCCATCTCAATGCAAAAGTAAGTTGAATTTGTTCCTTTCTTACCTGCTGTTTTACAGCATAATGCAGACCTGCTGGGCTCCTGCCCTTAATACTTGCCTTGGTAGCCTAAGGCTACAGATGAGTTTTTTCTGGTTTTTTGAGTGCAGTGCAGCAGTCAGCGCAGAAGGGATTGGATTGATGTGGTGTTTTCCAGGGAAGTTACAGTTAGACTGGTTCATGTAAATCAAAATGCTCCAGTATGTGCTGGGCAGTGCGTTTGGGTATTAAACCTGTGCTGTCTTTGTAGTCTTTCCACCTGCAGCCGACTGGGACACCAGGCACCTACTTGCTGCAGACAAGCTCGAGCCAAGGCCTCCCGTTAACACTGACAGCAAGTCCCACCATGACGCTGACAGCCGCGGCTGCTCCGGCCTCCCCGGAGCAGATCATCGTTCACGCCTTATCTGTAAGAGCTCTGGGCGGGGACAGCACCGGGGTTTGGGTACTGGGGGAAGGGGAACATTGCAATGCAGGGCCCTGCCCATGCACGTTAAACTTGCAGAGCAGTTCTTAAGTTATCAGTGGTACTTGGCTTAAAATCCTGAAGACTGAGAATTTGGGGGTTTGTGTATTGTTTTTAAAAAGCAACCTCAGATTGCCTCAAAATTTAGCTTAGTGAGCAAGTTCTGAACAGGATGTCTCCATTTAGTGGCTTGGTCCCCAGCAAAATCAAATTTTGTTGGTTTGTGGTGTTTTCAGTTACTCTTACAAATAGATATTGGTTCACAACACTTAGATAGTAGTGACAAGTATTGCTTTTTGTTAGAGGGAGGGAAGGGGAAGCAAACTGGAGATTGAATCACAAAAGTGATAAAAAATTCAGTGGAAAAAACCCTGACCTTTTGAATCTACTGTGATCCTCACCTGAATGGTTGCCTCTTTCATATTATTATGTATTTATTTTATTTGTGACTTAAAGAACAAATGACACCACATTCAGTCTACAAAGTTATCATTTAGGAACAGGAAAGGTCAACAGATGATCTGGGCTGACATACTGTATATATAAAACTCTAAACTACACTTAGCAGTTTGAATCTTTTTGCTTGTATTTGCTTGAAAGATTTGTAGATAGTTACAGGAAAGTCTCTGACCTTTTTTGGGATTTTGTTTGTCTCTTTTTTGCAAATGCTGCTCACAGCCGGAGCATTTGTTAAACACAAGTGACAACGTCACAGTGCAGTGCCACACACCAAGTGTCATAATCCGCACAGTTGCTGCCGAAGACATCTCCTCGTCTGTCACCCAGAGAGAACTGACTGTGGATTCAGACATTCAGTCAGCTGACCTGACAGATCCTCCAGACACCCTAGGAACAAATAGTTTCCCAGATGATATCCATCAGTCCAAGCTGAGTGACGAAGAGCAGTCAGCCTACAACGAAGATGATGCTTCCAAATTCAGCAGCAGGAATAGTAGAGAACTGATGGATGGAGTTATGGTAAGAACAGAGGAGGAGATTGCTGATGCTAGCCTGAAACAGGATGAGGATTCTCACTCTGATTTACCCAGCACTTACGTTACTGAGGTAAGGGAGGGCATGATACTTGATATTTTCCCCATTTCTGCACGGAGAACGATTTCATGACATCTGTGGCCTTTATGTTAAGCTATTTGTCTGAAATCTCTCCATGATTTCATTTGTATTGGTAATTGAAGGGAGAAAGATGGAGAGAGACTATTGATAAGAGTATATAGTTACAGGACAAGGGGCAATGGCTTCAAACAGAAAGAATGTAGGTTTTGATGAGGTATTAGGAGAAAGTTCTTTTCTGTGAGGGTGGTGAGGCACTGCAGCAGGTTGCCCAGAGAAACTGTGGGCTTCCTCATCTCTGGAAGTGTTCAAGGCCAGATTGGATGGGGCTTTGAGTGATCTTCAAGGTCCCTTTCCATCCACACAGTTCTGTGATTCTGTATCACAGTTCTGCAAGTATTTGCTGAGATCCTCTATCGTTGAGCTTCATTAGTGTGTTATGAGTATGACAATACCAGCATTTAATTTGGTACTGAGTCTTATATTTGACTTCATCTGGAGCACTGAACACCTCACTAGCTGTGGACTTGCTTCACTACTCAGGGTACTTCTGCATGGTGGGAGTGGAAAGCTGGAACATTGGTGGCACTGAACAGTTGCCTTCATGTGATTCCTGTTTGATGCTGTTGCTTGTCCAGCACACCTGCATCAATAGATAGATTGAGCAAGGGAGGTGAGGAGAGTATTTAGGTTTTGCTTTGAGTCTAACAACATACTTCAAGATGTACTTCAGTTTCCAGTTTTGAGGACTTCTGTTAAACATACTGCCCCAGTCAAGTATCTGTTAAATGGGAATTCGGAGCATTAAGCTACTTCTCTCTGACCTCATATATATTCATCTCCAACACCTGAGATGCAGAAATGAGTTTATCCAAATGATTACAGGTATTTGGACTGTTTATACTAAATTGCTCTATCTTTCAGTTGCTGGAATTATGAAAATGACTAAGTCACAGAAAACAGAGGTGCTAAAAAGAAGATAACACTCTTTAGAGGGTAGAAAATTCCTCTTCCTGTACAGGTGTGATTAGGTTAGAATGTGGGAAAAGATGAGTTAGAGTGACATACCCCATCCTGTTTTTTAAAACACTGTGCTCTACAGTAACTGCGTTCTGCTTTGTCAGTCTTGAAAATCCATTATTGATATGCTTTGGCTTTGTCTTTGAAGAAGCTTCTAATAGACAGTGCATATCCATTACGCTCTTAGAAAAGGGAGAATCTTTGTACATCTCAAGTGTGCTACTACTGAAGCAGCTGAATCCTGAATATATCCAAAGCTGGGGTTTATTCTTCCATTTTCCTCTTTCTGTGTCATGGTTGACATAATTGTTACAAGATTTTCAACATTTGAGGCAGACCATCAGCTTTCTACTCTTAGTTTAAAACTTCAGCTTCTTGAGGTAGAATTAATAAACTTTTGATATTAACCTAGTTCCTAATTTAAATTTGTACAAATTGCTTACGGCTAGCAGAATATAAAACTAAACTTTTTTTTTCTATATAGAAAAACAAACTGAATTTGTAATTCTAATTTGCCTTAACCTTCTAGTTAGATGCAAGTTTGACGTGTACTTCTAGGAAATAGTGAACTGTCTGTGAGTAATTCTCAGTGAAAAGTTACTCTAGAAAAAGATGCCTAAATTTTGTTTTCTTTAAGTCAGTGTTATTTTTATGAGCTTGCCAGGGTTGTATTGTCACTGTGGGTGGGTAGTGGGAGGCAGGCAGTCATGCTGCAGGGTTTTATTATTTCTGGCTGGGAAAGGTGCCCATTTGCCACAATGGCTTCTTCAGTTTTTCACGCCTCCTCTTCCCAGTTTCAAGCCTTACAGCCCGGTGCTGCTGCTGGGCAGAGGAATGTGCTCTGCAGAGAGCTGCTCCTGCAGGTCAGGCACACGGTGGCCTCGTAGATGGGACCTAGTGCCGTTCACTGAGCTGCAGCACAGGTTGTCAGCCCCTCTTCAGCAGTATCAGGGAAGGGGTTTTCAGGCAGCTGCCTTTGCAAAAACACTTCGGAGTTATGTAGGGAAACAAGTTTTCCTAAAAACAAGGTGGAAGAACATCAGGATTTTCTTAAACATAGAAGGCTGTAACCTCTCATAAACAACTCCTGCTCCCTCTGAAAACTGTGATAAATCCAGGCACCTTCTATTATGTCAGCAGCAGTTGTTAGCATTCTACATCAGGGGTTCCTGAAGTTTGAACAGACCTTATTCATGTTACACGCAAAAACTGGAATCCAAATATCGCTGCTGGTTCTGGCAGTACTGTGGGATGACTTTTCTCTGCACTTGTGGAACCAGGAGTGTGCTGTGACACTGAGTCAGCCAGATGTGTTACTGCCATTCCAGTATGACACGAGCCAGGGAAGAGGCAGCAGCAGCAGTTACAGCACGACTGGAAGAGAGTGAGGGTACTGACAGCTTGTACCTGGAAGGAATCGGTGTGTTGCCAATCTTCTGGTATCATGAGGTTCAGCACAAAAAGTCTGGAGCCAGCCTCCTGCCAGTGACAGGCAAGGCACAGCAAATAAAGTGGGTCTTTTGAGCTCTGTGTTCAGTGTCAGTTAAAACTTGACAACAGAAGTTGGAAACTCAAGGTAAAGCTGTTGGGTTTGTGGAGCAGTTAAGTGCTAAGTGCTATAAAGGTAATGCTTCAGTCTCAGAACATCTAGACAGCAACTAGTGGAAAAGCCTAATTATTCCTCTTCACAGACGTAATATTTGACTTCCAAGGGAACGTTTTATCGCCGCCTTGCAATGTCTCCCTTCCTTTCCACCTGCCTTTTTATTGCTCAGCAGGGTAAAATTCTTCTCATCTTGTTTCTGGGTGCCTGCACTAAGATGAAACGTGTCCTGTAAATGATGAAATAAACTGTCTCAGGTGCTGACATTTCAATTTAATGAGTTAAAATTCATCCAGGTGTATTGCTTACTGAGGAGTACGGCTGAGCAATGCAGGTTTTTGTTTATGCTACCAGGAATGCACTGTCATGGCCTGTTCTGTGTTGTGCAGGACCTGGGTTCCCCAACAATAGAAGAACAAGTTGATCAGCCTACAATAGATGATGAGACTGTGCTTATTGTTCCTTCTTCCCATGGTTTTATCCAGGCAACAGATGATATAGATAGTGAATCAGTCTTGCCCTTGACAACTCTCACAGGTAAGACAGTCCCTTTCATTAAAGCAATGTATAGAACTTTTGAGTCTCTGCAGGCAACACTTGATAGCTTTCTCTTAAATAATTTTACATGTCAGTGCTATGAAACTTCAAGTAACCTAACAAATACTCCTCCCAAGAGGAAGGATGTCCCTGCAGAGCCATCAGAGGGTCAGCACTTGATAGTGCAATACATGATGGATGCAAATGGAAGCCACACTGTTGCATCCATACCCATCCATATTGGTCACTTACATCCTCTAAAGATACTCAAAACCCACCTGAATGTGCTCCTGTGCAACGTGCTCTAGCTGAACCAGCTTTAGTAAGGGTTTGGACTAGAGGATCTCTAGAGGTCCCTTCCAACCCCAGCTATTCTGTGATCCTGTCAAACTAGAGATTGCAAACTGCCTAGTTTGAGCAACATTGCTTGTAGTTGTTTAAAATTCCAGACTCTATTTCCTGCCTCCTAAGTTTGTATTTTATATCTTGTTATAATGGCACAGCAATAGTTCTAATGCTTTTTGTCTCTTGACAGATCCTATCCTACAACATCATGGAGATGGATCACATATTATTGGCTCATCATTGGGCAGTCCTGACTCAGAAGATTCAAAGGATGTTGAGGATTTAGTGAGCTGTCACTGAGAAGCAGCAATGGTGTCCGTTTTCTATTGACCATGTTTGCATTGTGAAATTAGTTACAACCCTGTGCCACATTTTCAAAGAAAGCAGTCACAGTCTGTCTCTTCGAACAGAAGTTTCCAGTGTGAAATAGCTACGGTGCACTTTCTCTGCTCAGGCTGTTTCCCTCATGCGGGAGGGGGACCGAGCTGCCAACTGAGCTGGAGGTGCCACGTCTCACTGGGGTGTTGCAGTGTTCTGAAGAGCCCCTGTTGCAGCGCTCACAGTGCTCAGATCCATCCAGTCAGTTCTGATCTGACTTGTTACTGATGTGCTGAACCGCGCACAGAAGTTAAGGATTGTTAAGGACTGTAGCCTCTTAGTGCCACAGCAAGTATTAGTTTGCACAGGTTTCATGAAGAATGGGGTGAGGATTTCTGCACTTACTGACTCTTGTAATACATGGAGGAAGAGACTGTTACATTTCAGGCAGGAATGAGTTCCATCAAAGACTTCAGGGAGCATGGGCAGCATCATGAAGCAGTGGTGTGTATTGCCATCTCACCTGACTCGTTAGTCTGTCTGTGGCACAGGAAGAAGGCAGAAGCTTATGGGACTTGCCTGGTCTGCTTGTTCCTGAGGAGTCCATTGCTGGCAATGGACAGAGCTTAGAAAGATCACTTGTGGAAAATATTTCCTAGGGTTTTTTTTTTTTTTCTTTTCATCACTAGAGCAAGCTGAATAAAAAGGGAAGGGCTATGAGAAAGGGAAGCTACTGGGATGCACCAGCCTCCCCCCACAAGCTTGGAATTTCATTGAGATTGTTGTGAGTAGGCTGGAACATTTGGCTGTCTCGCTGTTTACCTACACTACCAGCCACCTCTCCAGAGGTGATTTCTGCAGCAAGTTAGTAAATGGAGAGTGGTGTGAAGGTGGCAAAGTCTTGGAGGAACAGCTCTATGAGAGTCTGGACGTAGGGCCTCAAGGCAAAGGAGGCCAATTAATTCCTACATCGTTTGAAACAGACACTAGGCTGAGCAGCAGCCTGTTAGCTAGGAATCAAGAGAAAAAGCTATAGAAACTAAAGACTTGTATAAATTATTTTATTTATTTCTGTAATTAGCTCTTCATAATCAAGAGTTGGTCTTTTTCAGTCTGTGGTTTTGTTAATGTGAAAAATAAGTTGTAGTTTTAAATGGTTGCCTAGGGAACAGAAATAATTGTATATTCAGTTTCAACAAAATAAAGAGTATTTGTCTTACTTGACTGTAAGATGCCATTTATTTATACTGCCACAGATCCTTTCAATGCTGCAGTTTATTTGTACAGTAATAAAGAAAGTGCAGTTTTTTCCAAAATGAAAAAGCTTTTGCCATTCTGAAACATCAGTACAACTGGAATGTTCATTAAGTGCAACAGTAGCTCTTCAAAAAAAAGCAGAATGTCACGTCTTATGGCAATAATTCTCCCCAACAAGAGGGACATTACATATACATTTACATGAAAATCATGTACTGATTTATCCTTGCACAACCCACTTCTTTTCTCTCAGGCTGTTTGTTCTCACTTCAATGTCTCGAGTAGAGCTGAGAGCTGAGCTGGAAGCAGTCTGACACAGTAGCATCATTGCTGGGTATTCCCAATGGCCTTCATTTACCCACTTCATGGAAGTACAGGTTGGCACATATACATAACATGACAATAGAAAACAATATGTAGTAAATTAGATTTCTAAATTTGGGTTCCAGGTCTCCTTGTCGATACCAGTAGATCTGGAAGAGAAAAAGAGTTTTGGGTTATTTTAAAAAGCCAGGTAGTTCTGAGAAAACTCTTTGGTAACTGAACTGGCAGCTTGTAGGTTTGGTTTTGGGTTTTTTTTTTTCTTCCTGTAAAACAATCCAGCTTTCTCTGGCCAGAGAGACTGAGTGTGTGTGTGTGTGTCTGTGTGTGAAACTGTCTCTGAGGACATGCGCTGTCTGGTCAGCTTTGCTGAGAGGGAGGGGCAGTGGGTGACTTAGCTGAGGGTGTTTTAACACTCAAAGCTGGCTACACCCTGGTTGATGAGGACAAACATCAGCTTTGCACTAACACAATCTATTCTGGGCAGAGTCGTGGCCACCAGCTGTAAGATCAAAAACTGGGACTGACCAGGCAATGCAGAGCAACTTCCCACCATCCCCAGCAGTGAGGGGTTCAGGGCTGCTCCACATCGCAGCTGGAGGAAAGAGAATGCTCCAAGTACGAAAAGCTACAGCAGACGGAGCCACCAATGTGCCTGCCCATGGAAGGTGGGTTGGACTAGATGGTCTTTGATAGCCCCTTTCAACCCAAACCGTTCTGTGATTCTGTGAACTCAGACCTGCCAGTTGCCTTTGTCAGTGCTTGAGACCAGTTCTCTGGGAATTCTGCAGTTGTTGAAGAGAAACACCTTCCACTTGCTGTAGTCTCCTACCCCTGTAACTCATCCTGTGTTTGAAAGGTCACTGACTAATGCAAGAGCATGGCTGGTGCCACTTCAAGTGTCTTCTGCAGCACAATCCCTCTCTGCATTGCCATTTCAGTGCTCTGCTTCCTGGTTTCCTACTCTGTCTCCACTGGCAGCTGTGGGTGGCAGTGCCACAGAGGTGTGACAAGTCTTGCACCACAGCTGGGCTGCAGGAGTTGGCTGGGTTCACACTTGCTCTGCAGTAAATACAAAACTCATTACCGCTTCCTCATTGTCAGCTTGTTTTATGGAGGCAGGAAAGCTTTTCTAGGAGAGTGTAAAAAAGGAGGCAGCATCACATAAAGCAGATTTTATTCAGAGCCACTGACTCAAAAGCATGGCAAACGTGGCAGTACTTACAAGAATGCCAGCAGAAATGCAACACAAGGAGATGCAGAAAGCAAAAAATACATTCACAGGTTTTGGAGGTAGTTGCGGGAAGACAAAAGCACTGATTAGAGTGACCTGTATGGAGGAAAACAAAGATGAGGATTTCACTCTCGCCAGAGCTGCAGTGAGAAGAGGCTCAGCCCAAGGGCTAGAGCAGTGCAGCGCTCGCATCCTGCTCTGCACACCCCTCCCTGCTCTCTGACTCCCACCCCTGAGGAGCTGAAGGAAAATACGCAAGTCTGGAGGAAAATCACTTTGATACAGCTGCACACTGAGAGGGGTGGAAAAAACAGGATGAAAGCTTTGCCACGCTGGCTTATTGCCAGAAACCACCCTCCAAGTGGCCGTGAAGCCATCAGGCCCAGAAGTGCACACTGCCCATGCAGCAGCATCCTTTCAGCCAAGCGTTCCACCAGCTGGCTCCTCACCTGTCCCCACAGCCTCCCTGCACCTCAGCTCCGCAACAATCCCCCCACGGACCACACAGCTGATGGTCTCCAGTCATGATGGTCTTGGGTTTGTCTTTAAAGCTTGGGGAAAGCACAGCTCAACACAAAGGGAAAATTTTGGAAATACTTGTATAAGCCATAAGTCAAGGACAATAAATCATAAACAGAAGGAAATAGAAGGAAACACGCTCTCCTGGCACATGAATGCTTTGTTGTCTCACCCAGCCTCACGTTCAGCCAGGATGGACAATCTAGCAGAGAACTTCAAGGATTTTACTGCAGCTCTTAAAGAAAGGTATTCCCCTTCTCCTGTCGTCAAAGAGTTGCAAAAGACAGGTATGTCCCAAAATGACTGCCTGCCCTAAATTAGAACCTGTTTGGTCATTGAAAGTTTTACCACTCATTTTTGGGGAGGAATTCTGGTTTTCTCCCTGTCACTTAAAAGTGCAACATGGGGTGGGATGGGAGATACTTACTACAAGCAGCAAGGTTGTTAAGCCACCAACAACTAGATGGATGATTCTGTCCTGAAGAAAAGAGAAAAGTGTTATGTGTAGCAAAAAAAGTAAAAAAGGAAAAAAAACCCAGACCATTAACCAACAATGCTGAGAGCATCAGCCAGGATCCATGTTATCCCTAGCACACCATGAAAGGTCCCTGGTCAGCTCTGCCACACAGGAGGGTTTCCCTCCCTCCACAGGCCCCAGGGAGGTTGTACTGGTCAAGGCCTCGTGCAGCAGATCTGCTCATTTGCAAATGGCTTCTCCGCTACATCCAAATTGATTACAGTTGTGCAAATTATTTTTAATTTTTTTTTTTTAAGTAGGAATGCACAGATGGAGGTTGTCAGAAAAAGCTTTTTTAAGCCTCACTGCCTGAGAATTAATAGATTGATAAGAGTCTTAGGTGGGAATTTGTGGGCTGCTGGCAAGGAGGTGAAGCATTGCCCACACCCCAAACATTCCACCAGCAGATCTGAAGATGCCACACAGTGGCTCTGACAGGTACCCCCCACACTGCTCCTGATCAGGATAAAACAACTGACTGGGAGGACACAACCTTTTTGCACCTGGGAAGAAAGATCCCTCAGTGACAGGATCGCAGTCCCATCTCAGTGGCATCAGGGCAGGGACTGGCTGTGACACTGGGCTGTGTGACCACGGGCTCAGAGGAGCACCCCGGGCAAGACCCTGTACTGATGAACCTTCTGGAGTGAAAAAAACCAAAGGAAAAGGAGAATATTCCAATCCCTGCCAGCACACTGCCTCCTCCCTGGTGCTGCTCTGAGTATAAACATGTATCACCACAGTCAGACTGGGTGTAATACCCCAGATGGCTGACAACTCAAATCAAAGGCTAAAAGAACAGCTACAGCAGAAAAGATGTGCAGAGAGAAAACTCCACGAACTTCAATTAATTATACTGAAAGTCATTAAGTAGGTATGGTGAAAGGAAAGTAAGAAAAGAGTTTGAGCAGTGAAAGCATTTCGCCCAAGACACTGCAGCCAGCAGGCAGGGCAACACGGGCTTCCCTCCACCTGCTCTTGCACCCTGCTTCCCTCCTGGAATTTGGATTTTTAGAGGGAGAAGTCCTAGGTCATGAAGAAGTAACATGGCAGCAGCAAGGCACAAGAAGAAAGCAAAGAGGAAGCAGAGAGCAGCAAATCATGCTTTTGTGGGACACCACCAGCCCTGACCTAAGGCCTTGTGGAGCTCACGTTAAGGGGTTCAGGAACAGGTGGATTCTGTGCCCTGGTTGTGTCCATCCCCAAGGGATAGGGCCACAGGAAACAGACTCTTTGAAATCTATTCTGTTAGTCTCTAACTCCTCTTCGTAAAACAAGACCACTGGTGCTCCTGTAGCTCAGAGGCCCCAAGCTGTGGGGGCACAGCAGTGGCTGCAGCAGTGGGAAGTGACCCTCCCTCCACAGGAAATTGTCACCAACATCCCCTGTGCAAGGTCCTCACCAGCCAGGCACAAACCCTTCTCTTCACTGGCATTTCTGCACGTGGAGTTGGTGATACAACAGCAGCCTCTGGGAGCCAACTACGAGATACCCACCACTGACCCCAAAAAAGGAGCCAACAGAAGTAACTCCAGGCAAATAAGAGAAGCAACTTGAGAAATGCAGGCATGAAGTGCTCCACGAGAGCATGTCGTGACAGCTCAGCTGGACTCCTCCTCCTCACCTAAAATAAATTAAAGAACTCAAAGCTAACTTTAGTTTAGGCAGGACATGGAAGGGTCCTTACCCCCAAAAGCCACTCCAGTACTGGGAGAGGACAGAAGTTTTGTTCTGCCTTTGCCCTGCAGACCTGGTGGAGCCCACCAAGGCAATGTCACGGAGGGGGACCAGAGTTTGCATTCAGGCTCCGCTCCTCCATTCTCGGTGGCAAGAGGTGAACAACTGGATCCTTTGTGCCATGAGGAGATGGGTTTCCAACATCAGAGATAGCAGGGAATGCCAGAGAGCCAGCTGCAGAACAGCAGTGGGACACCAGCCTGCAGAGCTCACCTGGTGAGCACAGAGTCACAGCCAGCTCACCAGAGAGCTCGGAGGGATGGACACACAGTCAAATCACCATCCAGAAACTCAGCCATGACTGTGCTCCTAATTAACTAGAGGCCCATTGTGCGAGGACAGTCTGGACTGGCAGGAGAAAACAAGTGGGTCAGACTTGACAGGTGCTCATGGAGCATTTCTGTTTCACAGAGTGTGGGAGAGAGGATCCCCTAGCGCAGGGACCTTGCATCTCACAGTGCTGAGTGACGGGCTTCCCAGTGACAGCCAGATCAGGTATGGATGCTGGCAGTGGGGCACGTGGCATCCAGTCCCTGCAGCCAAGGCATCCCCTTCCCCATGCTAAAACCTGCAGTCACTCAAATTTCCCAAATATGCTGCCGGCAGAAGAAGGTATTTCAGGACCCGGGGATTAGAGACACTGATCCTGAAATCCCGGGCTTGGCAAAGCAGTGAGAGGCTGTATTCCCCAGTGCCCGCTGACACTTCAGCCTCAGGCAGCTTAGCACAGCAAAAAGGTTAAAAATACTCAAGCAGAGGCCAAGACGGCTAAAGGGATTGGGGATCATGGAGCCTTTCACCTCCACTCGGTCCGAGTGCACAGCCCAGCCCGGGCAGACACTCCTGGATACCGGGTGCTGTGGTGAGCCTTGTGTCCTGCACGTCACCCAGCTGGCACAGCCGGCTCTTAAGACCAGCACAGCTGATTCAGGAAGCTTTTTCTCCAGCATCACTATGTATTGTAATAGCTGCTAGAGTAAGAAGACAAAAAAAACCCCATCAGGCACACCAAAACAGCGTGCCTGCAGCTGCCTGAGGTCACCTGGACCAGCACAGAGTACTGGCACACACACCAACTTCTGATGCAGCCCAGCAGTGCCTCCATGGGGGTCACCCTTCAGCCAGCCAGCTGCTGAGATGTAGTGAGCTGTTGGCCAGACAGATGAATTCCATGTTTCACTGTTGCACAAGCTGCATTTTGAAACAGGAGGGTTTCTGCCCTCTCCTCCTACTCTGGGGAGGGTGTTGCAGGAGCTGGAGGCATCAGAATTCTCCAAGGGAGCTTCTGCAGTGCAGAGGTCTCCCTCCACCTGTTTCTGGGAAAGGGACATAAGGTCAGGAAGCGCCAAATCCTTGCAAAGCAGGAGGGCACAATCCAGGATTCTTTGGTATCTGGGTCAAGGTTTCCTGGAGCAGCAGGGAAACTGAGGCAGGACTGAGACTATATCTGCACTCCCTTCACAGGCTTTGACAGAGTGGCAGCTTTGCTCTTAGCCCCATTCCAGGCCAGCACTTCTCCCCCTTGAATCTTCCAAGGTCGCGGCATGTGCTGAGCCCACAGGGATCCCAGCAGTGGCTTTGCCAGGACAAGGGAACGGGCAGGTCCCCTGGAGCGTGGGTACCTGCTGCCATCTCTGCAGCAGTGACAGAAAGGCCATTTTTATGCCTTACATCAGCAAGTCCAGATGGTCAGCAGCCATTGCAGCCCGCTGCAGCCGTAGGGGACACCTGAATGCAGTGCCAGACCCAACCCCGTGGAACTGCAGGCAATACAGGCTGTGCTCAGGGCCACGCTGGCCACCCGCCCGCCGCCAAGACATGGGGACTTCTGGTGTGTCCCCAAAAGCTCATCATTCCCATCCCGAGCTGCTCAGTCTGTCCATTGCTGTCTGCTTCCAACCATAGCAATTGACTCCCGCCCACTCAAATGCTCCCACCATGAAGGAACCCAACTTTCAGCTTCTTTCCTGAGAAGTGCTGCACCTGTGACACTCTGTCCCCTCTCTGCCACCGTGCAGCTGTGCCTTCGCGTTGTCTCATACCCATTCACTGCCAGTGCTGCATCCCTGGAAACCACAGCTGAATCCACAGCGCCTGGCATTCATCAGCGCCGCGTTGCTGCTCTCCCTCTTCCCACCAGTGACTCCTTTGGTACCATCTTGCCCCAGTCTCTGCTCAGCAGCCGCACGGGAGAGCGAGCTTGGCAGGAGCAGCTGGACCCCGGCAGGGCAAGGAGGCCGATGCTGCTGCCCAGTTCTGCCATTCCCACAGAGTGGCTTTACCCTCAAAGTCACCAGCTTGGAGACCAGGAGAGTGCAAGAAGGCAGGAAGAGGGAATCCCCATCTCTACATCCATTTTCAATTGCCGGCAAGGGTGGGAGGCCCCTACATTTGGGTGCAGGGCTTCCTGGGGCACAAGCACTGCCCCTGCCCCTCCCTGTGGCCGCAGCCCGAGCAGAGGGTCCCGGTTTGCCAGTATCACCCATAACTTGCAGAGACCCAAAAGCAGAGCTGGGGCACGGGCAGATGCACTTCTCCCGGCAGACCTGCTCCCATTTAAAGGCGAAGTTTAGCTTCTCCGTTTCTGACACAGAACGTTCCAGCTTGGGATCTCACCAGCGTCCGTTTCTAAGCAACCCCAGTGAATCAGGGAGGAGGCGACCCCGGGCCAGCACAGTGATCCCTTGTCTGTCCGACACGGGTACAGCAGCGAGAGACCATTGGCTGCTGCTCGGCACATATGACAGCTTCCAAAAAAGCCACAGGAGATAGGCAGGGCGTGAAGTGCAGGACTCTGGATCCCCGTTAGAGCCCAGGAACTGAAATTAGCATCCCATGTTTATTATTTACCGCTCTCCTTTGTGAGCAGAGGCGCAGGTGGAAAAAGACAGGGATGGGGGATAGAAGGCTTAACCTGGGCTGAAAAGTTTGGGGGTTACCTGCCAGGACTGCCACCCAGCTCCGATGACACATCCTGGTCCCCAGAAGTGCCCATCACCAGGGGCTTCCCAAAATCCCTGAGCAAGGACTGTCCAACAGGACCCAAGTGCAGGGCACTGCTCCAGCAAAAGTACCCTGGCCTCCAGTGCTCCCCATCAGGGCCAGCAGGTGCTAGTGGGAGATACCTGTCCCCCCTCAGTTCATCTTCTTGGGGTCCTGCCTGTTCTTCTATGCCACACCATTCTATTTTTCCCCGAAAATCCGGTTGGTATCACTTTATGTTTTCATTAAACATTATCATCCTAACACCAGTTCCAAGTTCTTGTAAGGAGGGCGGTAATGGGTCTGATATACTTGTAAATCATCTCGGGCTGTTTCAGCCTGCAGCCCCCAAACACACACGAGTGTGGGTAACCCCTCCTAACAGGGGACACCCCAAAGTCACAGACCGATGATGTGACACCTCGTGGTATCGCGGTTCCCGAGGGATCGCGGTGCCGGGCAGTCCCAGGAGCCCCCTGCCCAGCACAGCCCCCCGCAGCAGCGCCGACCCGCAGCAGTGCCGAGAGCTGAGCGGCTTACGGGGATTGACACCTGAGGAGCCGCTGCTGCCACACGTCAGCCAAGGAGAGCCACCGCCAGCTCCTCCATCCCGGGAGAAAAATCGGTTCCCAGGAGGGCACCAAACGCAGCCCTGCATCCCCATCCCCAGCAAAGACGCCCCCAAACTGGGTGAGAGGCAGCCTGGGGGGCTGCAGGGCACACCCGGATGGGACACGGGGGCTCTGTGACCCCCTGCCCGTGCCCAAACCCCTTCCCAGCCCCATTCCGAGCGTACCCCCGAGCCTGGGACGCCGAGCCCCAAGCTCCCGATAGAGATTTGAGGGGATGTTGGTTTGAGGATTATCTGAAAGTTGATTTCCTTGGGGGGAGGGGGAGGGGAAGGTATGTTTTGTGAGTTTTTTAATTGGGGAGGGGGTCTTGGTGGGGGGGGGGGTTAGTTCTGGGGATATGGTTTGGTTTTTTTGAAATTTGGGGCGGTATTCGTTTGGAGTGGTTTTGATGGATAATTTTTGCTTTGGGGCACTACTCGGGAGATGGTTTTGTTTTATTTCAGGGGTTTTTTTAATATAATTACGCCAATTTAAACCTTTTCCTTCTTTTGGAATTTGGGGGGCTCCTGCTATGTTTTTCCATTGGGGTGCAGCCTTTCTGATTTTTGAATACTGTTTTGGAGG
>WEKY01040118.1:290202-309129 GCA_013390045.1 Picathartes gymnocephalus | reverse complement strand
GCCCCGCGGGACCTGCGCGGGTGCGGAGCCGCCAGCCCGGCCGGGAAGGGGAGGGGCCGGTGCGCTGCCGCTGACTCTGCCGATTTGTTGCTCAACAAAGTTGCGGTATTTGAGCAAATCTCATTACGGGTGATGATACGGCAGCTTGGAGAAAGGAGCTTCATTTGATTTGATTTTGATTCGATTTGGTTTTTCTCATTATAGGGGGTTTTTAAAATTATTCTTACTTTTTTTATTTTCCTTTATTGTGTTTTACTCCCATAGACTCATAGAAGCAGGATATCCTGAGTTAGAAAGGACCCACAAGTAACATCAGTCCAACTCCTGGCCCTGCACAGGACACCCCACAAACCTCACCCTGTGCCTGAGAGCATTGTCCAAAACCTTCTTGAACTCTCTCAGAGTCTGTGCTGTGAGCACTGCCCTAGGGCGCTTGCTCCAGTGCCCAGCCACCCTCTGGGTGTAAAACCTTTTCTTGATACCTAACCTAACATTTATTTTATAGCTGTTGTATTTTATTTTATTTTTACTTTTTTTCTATTTTACTTTATTTTTTTGGAAGGGCTTATTTATTTATTTGATTGTTTATTTATTTTTTTAACATCTGATCCTGCTAGAACTGAAAAACAAACTTACATGTGCTCTTCCCAGTCCCCTACATGAGTTACCCACCTAAGCTAGATAAAAGAGAGGGATTATTCCTGGGGCTAAGATTGGTGGCAGTGAAAGACTTCTTCTGTACACATTCCTTAGCCAAAGTTTTGCCACGTACTGTCACTGCTGCTGCTGCTGCTGCTTTGGAGCTGAAGATGTGTTTGCATGTGAGAAAGCCTAGGCATTAATTTTAATTTTTTATTAATTATATTTCTTTTAATTTTTAATTATATTTTTATTTATTTAAATTTTTATTTAAATTCATATTTATTGATTTTTTAAAAACTTTGCAATTAATTTCATTTTTTCTAACTATATCACTTGGTCTCAGAAAATAGCTCTCATCTTGGATATCCCCCAGACCATCCTAGATACAACCTTTTCCCAAGTGCATTTTAGGATGAGAATAAACCAATTAAGATACATTAAATATTGTGGCTTCCAGGACAGATGTTAAATTTTTTGTTCAAACGAGCTCTGCGGTTTCCCCCTGACCCTGCTCTCCCTGCCATGCACCTCTCCAGGATTTCCAGGGGGCTTTCTGCCCTAAAAGACAAATTCCCCTAAATATCGCTGGAATTTAGCAGAAATAAGTTGGGCATTTCCTTCTCGCTGGATAGAAAAGATTTATAGGCCAGGTCTGTAGGTGCAAAGATCAGGAAGAAGAACACCAGCTGCAGGTATGAACTGTCGGAGCAGCTGTTCTGTTGGTGCCTCCAATTCCTGTCACCCCCCGTCACCCAAGGTCCCCCCGAAGGCCACTGGTCCCGGCTGCGGGAGCTCCCCGGCTCTTGAGCAAGAGCCCAGTGAACTCAGCCGCTTCTCTTGCGAAACATTTCTGTCCTTTTAGGTCACAAGTGCTGCGGAGCCGCTTGACCCGAGGCCGTGCAGTGCACACAGGGCTCAGGAGCACTCCATCTGCTCTCAGCCTCTGCCCCTAGCATGCTCAGAGACCAAAGCGCCGCCGCTTCAAAGGAGAAAAGTGCTGAATTCAAGTAAGGATGGAAAATTATCACAGTTTCGACGAGCTTGACTGTGTCCTGAGCTGAAGTACTGGGTGAGAAGGCACAAAGGCCTCCTGTTAGCCTCCAGCAGTCGTTCCCAGGATAAGTGTTGGGGAAGAAGGACTCAGTGGAGAGACTCTTCATGTCCTCTTGAGTCACTTGGAAAAAACCAATCCCATGGTGTGAAGGATGCGGATTCCTGACACACAAGTGCTCTTAACCTACAGAACGGTTGGTTCTATGCTCAGTTTTCAGCACTTGTATGTTAATTATATTCCTGAGCAGGCTCTGGCTGTGCCCAGATTAAATACTGAGGGGAGTTGTGGGGTCTGGGTGGGGCACTGGGGTGCTGGAGGGGGGTGACTGTGCGAGTGCCCTGCATCACGTACTACATTTATACTTGGAGTTATGGCTTGGTGGCACAAAGGGACATAACCTTCTTCTAACATCCACTGAATAACTGAGAACAAATGCAAAACACAGACAAATCTTGCTGAAAACCACAAACTCTTACGTGCACATAAATAGCATCAATAGTCAGGGAATATTGGAAAAGGGGACTTCCATGTTTCTCAGCCCATGCTTTGTTGTAGTATCTTATTTTTTAAGTGCTACACATCTTCTCCACTTAACCAACCTACACCTCTCCCACCTGGACCACTCATTTATGCATCAAAGTGCTTCCTGGGTGATGTGATCACTTAGTAGGCTGCAGCTCTAATTTGATGAGTGAGGGTCTGATTGAGCCACTAACGTAACAGACCCAACAGATTCACTTCTTTCTACAATTCAAAGTAAGTATATCAGTCTTCAGTGAAAAGTACCTATGATTCTCAGGTCTGAAATAGAAAACAACCTGCTTTTTAATGGAGGAAGTAATATCAGAGGAAATATTGGATGTTTGAACATTGGAAAGATTTGTACTGCTCAGGTTGGACACAACTCTGGTGGTCTCATTTAGTGTGTTTTACGTTTATTGCACGGCTGGCTGCATCTGTTAGAGCAGTTCCAAGGTTTACATGCTGAGCTTTGGCTCTCCTTTTTCAAAAATATTCCTGGCATTACTTCCTAGAAATAGATTTGACCCATAAATTGCAGAGAGCTTTGGAGTCTCTTCAGAACATCAGCACCATAAACTATAAAATACTATATGCTTTCTCCTGTCTAATATTTTATTTATATTAAAAGTCATCATGTGTTTTTCTCCGCACTCTGGGTGAAGGTTTAATTCAGCACATATATGAAAATTTCGGTATATCCCAAGGCTAATTATATATCACTGTCAGTGATGCTGCTGTCTCTAACTCACCAGCTGGCTCTTGGAGTCCCAGGGCGGAGGTCAGTAACTCATCTGGGCAGGTAGTGCTGCCTTCAGCCGCTCACAGACCTGACTCCCTGATGCTCTGTGTGTCCTTTCAAGTGATCTAATGCGCTGGGGCTTCTAATGCATCAATTTATTCCATAACTCTTTGGTAGCAGGGGCTTTCTGTTGCAATTTATCTTAGTCTCAGCTCCAGCAAGAGCAGACTCTGCTCTCCTGTCTCCTTCCCCGTAGCGATTTCAGCTTCCCGACACAGCCGTTACTGATTACAGCCTGGTAATTGTTCTTTACACTATTAAATGAGCCTTCGGCTCCCAGCACGATGGCCTTGGGGCTGTTCTACTTGGCACATTTTATTTTGAAAAGATATCGGTTCCCTTGGAGCTTTCTAACAAAGCTTCCACGACACAACAGTCCTGGGGCACCCAGGAGCTCTCTTCATCTGTGTTTTCAACTCCAAAGGAAACCGGACTAACAAACTTGGTTTGTTAGAATAGACTTTAATCTCATCCCTATCAGCTCCCAACCTGAGGAAATAATCTGGAACAGGAATAAATGGACAAGACATTTACAACACTGAGATCCCTCTCCATCATCCCAGAAGAGTTGGGTTTGACTCCCTCTACAGAAAGGGCCACCCGACCCTGGCAGATCATCAAGGGACAACCAGCTCAAGGACAGCCAGCATGCTCCTCCCCAGAGCAAGGAGCATGATTTTTTCCAGTTACTCCTGCCATGCTGTGATTGTACATTTCTTGCCTTTGCTGGGGGCACATGTTCTGCTGAGAGAACAGGAAGTTTCTGTAGAGAGTGTGTAAAAGAAGAAGAGAATGCAAAACCTTTAAATTTTGCAGTTCTCACAGTTTTACTTAGTAGCTGCCGCTAAGGACCAACAGATTTTAAAACTGGTACCAAGTGATGTTACAGACATACTCAAACTTTAAAAAAAAGAAAAAAGCACCAAAAAACCCAAACAAACAAAAAGAAAGAAGAAAAATAAAGGGAAAAGAAAAAAGTCAACATGAAAATTCAGTGAAGCATTTCCAGTATACCCCAGGTGTAATCTAGTGATGTAGCCAAAGGTCTCTGCCTGCATCTCTCAGCTTACGGTAACTTTCCTTGAGTCTCTGCTTCACTGTTTTCACAGTTTTCCCCCTAAACAAGGACACTTTAATTTAGAGTTAATGGATAACCTGAGCGACAGTGGGACCCATGGGGCAGATGCCACAAAGGGAACACAGGGCTGCTGGGGTGACACCGTGGGCCTGGGGCTGATGTGAGCAGCCTATACCCAACAGCTCCCTGGACCTTACTGTCACTGCTTGGGAGTGGGGAGGAACATCAGCCCAACAGGAGGGGAAAAACAGCTACAGCCTTTTATGATTCGCAGCCAAGGAGGGAGAGATCTGAGGAGGCAGTCAGCAGAGGGAGGCACAAGCTCACGCATCCGGTGCAAACCTCAGCCTGTGGCGTCCCTCCGAGCTCCGGAATGCAGGCAGAGGGCTTCAAACGGTTCTGCAAAACTATTTCATTTCACTTTTTCCGTATTTATGTTTAGCTCTTGGAGATGAGATGAGAGACTGAGCAAATGAGGAAGCTGAAACAATCTCATTCAAGGATGTGTTGTCTGAATTATTCATTATAATCTTCACTCTCTTGTGGGTTTTTCAGCATTTGAGTTTTATGAGGATTGTGGATTCTCCCTCTTTTACATTATCTTATTTAATGTATTGGAGAAGCTTTCCCATCTGTTCCTTCATGCTCCAAAATCTCAGCTGAGAGTCAGTGTTTGATAGATTTAGAGAAAAATGTCCTCAATATTTTTTACTTTTGAAAAATAAATCTTCAAAAAGATAAATGTTTCATTAGTATATGCATGTATATGCATATATAATGCAAATTTCCCTCCTGGGCTTCTGATACATGTATAAACAGTTTACCAACTGCTCCTCTGACCGGGTGGCAGGCATTGAATGGGGCAGCAGCTGAGGGGCTGCTTCAAAACACCCCTTTGAAGAGCAGAGGAAAGAGCTCGGTGTGACACCGGTCGTTACACAGCAGCTGAACGGCAAAACGGCCCTTCATCTGCTGCACCTGCAAGTCAGACATCACTTGTCACCCCACCAAGGGTGACAGGAACATCACAGGGAAACCTGCATTGCTACTGATCTTCAAGAAGAAAAAAGCTACTTTGAATGGCAAAAGGACACAGAGCAGCAGTACCACCTCCTGATCTTGCAGGTTTTCCATCTTATCTTTTAAGCTTTCCACAGTGGGATGAACAGAAAAGAAAATTATCAACCTATTTGTTCTTCTTATTATGTGCATATGCTCCCCTTGGCACTGCCACAGCCTTGCAATGCAGAATTTTGTGATTCTCTGCAGAGAGGTGAGATGAAAAACCTTCTTTTCCCACAGCAAGCATGCTTTGAGAGGTCATTCCACCAGCAGCGAGGGTCTGTGTGGCTCCTCCATCTTTCCAAGCCACCTCAAGGCTACCTGTCAGCCAAGCACATCCAGGAAAAGGAGGTTTTCTTCCCAAAACTCGATCTTCCTGAGGTACATGCTCCATTAAACAATGACTAGCCAGAGGCTGACTAAAACATCTGCCTGAAATCCAGACTGCTGCCTCTTGTGCTGAAATGTTTCCAGCTGGCACTGCCCCAACTGCAGGCTTTTTTCTTCTCCATGGGCATGTGCAATTCAAAACCTGCAGTGGCTACAGCCTCTGAATTGAAAAGCAAGTCATGCAAATCCTATTTGGATTTGCAAGGGAGCTGTTATCTTATAAAATTTATGGATTTCATGGAGTCTGAGGGCGGAGGGCTCCATCCCAAGTGAGAGGTGTGAACGCTCATCTCTGGGTCTCACACAGCACAAGTCACTGCTCACAGTCAGGTAACTCTGGGCCCAGATGATGACGTGTTTGGAAACTGTGTTAGTCCTCAGGCAGTAAAATAACGTTCCAGAAACAAAACTTCTGTCTGCTCTCTATCTGTCTTACATCTCTGTATCCACCTTGTCTGTATCAGACAAGAGGTGTCTGATCACTGAAGCATAGTGGAAAATACTTATTAACCTCTATTGATAGAGTCCCAGTGCAAGCTCTTCATTAATTTATCCCTGATTAGAGTCTGTTTATCCAGTCTAGTATCATTCCCTTTTAAGTACTGGTTCATGTTGACCCTCCATCAGTCCTTGGGTACCTCTCCAGTTTTCCAAAGTTAGTTAAGATCTAAAATTAGTGAAATAAGAGTACTGAGGTACTGGGAGTGTACAGACTTCTGAACTGAAAGTGTTTGTATTTAGCAGGTGATGTTTCACATCCTCCTCAGCTACAGATGGTAAATTATTTCGTCTGGTATAGATGGATCCTACTGCCTTGTTCTGATATAGTAAAGCAGGAATTATGGACATTTGGTGTAATGTTTTTCCCATCTGATGGATAAAAATGGTAAAATTGTAAATAACAGAGAAGCTATTCTTACGTTAAGATTCCTGGTGATAGTTTAGTGCCTTCTTACTATCTATAACATACTTAAGTTTTTATATTTCTTCTGTTTCTGTTGCCTTGCATTCTCAATAATCTGCTTGGAATATACATTCTATAGCAATGAATATCTCTTCTAAATATCTCTCCTGAACTCATCCTTCAAATCTATCCATCTGTCTATCTATCTACCTACCTACGTATCTTCTCTGTTGAAATATTGCTCTGGTCTGACAAAATATTAATCCACTGATGTTTTAAATAAATCTATGTCTTTGTAGTTGCAAGTGTAGTAATCTTTCTCATTTGCTGAGACTGAAATTGTGAGTGATAGGCTATCAAAGAGATATTTCATGTTTTTAATTAGCATCTCCTCCAAACAGTGATCTTTAAGCTCTGGTACATAGATCCCTCCTTTTTGAAGAGTCAGTCGAAGGAAGAAGGGTCCTTCTGGATTGTGACTCAAGTTCCTTCTGAACAAGATGGAGGTGTATCTCCCAGGGAGGCTAGGATAGGAGTTGGCAGGTTGTAACCACCACAGAGCAAGAGCTCCACGGTCTGTAGCTTCAGGAGACCAGAGCCATGGAAAGAGACTGATCTGCAGGGAGACCATGCTCTTTTCTCCAGAAACACTGCCCAACACATCCCTGTGTCGAGTGTGCCTGGCTCCAGCCCATCTCTCCAGGCACAGCATCCTAGCACTTATCTCCTCACACTCGCAGCCCACCTGCTGGCTCGTCCTCCTGAAGTCCCAGCACTGGCTGGAACATTGTGTACTTGGCCCGAGGATGCTCCCCAGGACAGCACAGCAGTCATCCTCTAGGCACCCCGGGCAAAAATGAAGAGCCTGCCATATATACCGTCCCCCTGCTTTTTGCTCCATCCCTCAAGCAGCTGGCAGCAGTTTATCCACCCGAGCAGGACAGCTCTCCCTTGGATGCGGTATTTGGGCGCTCCTGCCAAGGCAGGAGGAACATCTGCAGCGAGGAGCTGGACCGCATCCTACTTCCCCAACCAGCAAGAGCTGCCAGCAGGGGAGGAGGTTTCTGTGCGTACGAGATTGCTGGCAAAATGCTGATGCATCTGTGTGCTTGACTCTTTAACCTGCTCGTCCTTCCCTGAACCCGTTCTCTTCTTCCCTCCCTTCTCTCTCCTCCTTCTGCCTTTAGGCGTTCCCTCTCCTGTGTCTCCGTCCTTAGAGCAGCCGCCTGCCAGGGCAAGAGCAGCAGCGGCAGCACCGCGGAGCTCCGGAGCGCAGGTGCCTCCACACCACCCCTCAGCGCGCAGCCAAGCGCCGGCCGCGGGGAGGCTGCCACGAGGAGGTGGGAACTGGAGGGCACCTGCTTCAGTAAGTTGTTTGGTCATTCCGTATCACAGAAATATAAAATAACGAGGAAAACAGTGACTGAAACACACAGGCACACAACCATGAATGAGCAGGTGAGGAGAGAGACAATTAGGGAACCCAGAGCTTGACAAGCAAGCTTGACTGACGGGCCATTAAAGGAGCTACTCTGGTTTTGGAGAGGATCTGCCTCAATTTTGTAACTGATAAGATGGAGAAAACACCGTTAGTGTGAATTTAAAGGGGTATTTGACGGAGCCTGGAGAACTGCACCAAACTTTCTACAGGATGTTCAGGAGAATGACCAAAGACACAGGAAGGGAAGGATCAGGGTGGAACAAGTATGGGAAGAAGACAATGAAGGAGGCTGGAGGGATCAGACAGCGTCAGCAAGCGTTTAGGCAGGACAACCACCTGGCTGGTCCCTGGCCCTGATCCTTGCAGGCTGGCCTGCCTTTTTATTAAATCTTATTCTTAATAATCTTTTCTGTGTGCCAGCCCCTGGAAAAGACTCAAGGTCTGAGCCAGGGCTGGTTGAAGGAGCTAGGATAAAGGACACTGGACAGGATTTTCAAGGGATCCATGAGTGTGAAGTGCCTGTGAAGGCAGAGACTATGGAAGAGTATTGAGGGGAAAAAAGAGCCATAAAAGCAACAAGCAGCAAAGATATTCTATCTCAACACTGAGAGATGTAAATACTCTGACAGAACAAAGCATCCATAAAAATGATTATGTTTGTTCAAAGTTACATTGCAGGGATTCTTTGGGTGCCACGCTGGAACTCTGCTGACAGTAGACATTCCCCAGTCACTCTCACAAATGTTGTTTGTGAGGGTGCTGGGCTTCAGACTTGAATTAAATGCAAAGTCTCAATTGCAACAAGAAAGAAATTGTGTTTTATTAAGTAATTACAAGCTGCCAAGAGGTGCTCAGCACGGGCAGGCTACTGAGAAAGCAGATCCAATGAGTAAGATAAATCCAGTAGAACTGGAGTACCAGGAGAGAACCTGCAAGGAGCATAGGGGGACTCCATCCCAGCTGCTTTCAGGAAGCCTTCCTTTGTATTGACAATGTGAGGAACAGCAGCACCAGCAGCTGCTGAGTTAGAAAGCTGTTTTTAATGAGTTTGAGGCCAATCATTTTCAATACTTTGAAACAAGGGAACCATGTTTGAAAAACAAAAGGTTGAGGTTCAACTGTGTTCAGAAATGGATAAACAACTGTTCGGGTGCCTAAGTGAAAGCTGAAATACTTCTACCATCCTTCTGTGTGAAGCTTTGAGCTGCTGCGACTGCAAAACAATCAAACACCCATGGTATCACTGTCAGGAAATACTGTTCCATAACGGATTCCAGTAAAGGCTGAAAAACAGCACACCAGCCTGGAACACACAAGGCTGCACTCTCGCCATTTCACATGAAGCTGTCAAACACAAAGCCTGAAAAGTAGGTATTGGAACTTTGTTTTCCCTACTCTTGCGAGCTTCAGCAGGCACAGAAAAGATTT
This sequence comes from Picathartes gymnocephalus, assembly GCA_013390045.1. Taxonomy (NCBI): domain Eukaryota; kingdom Metazoa; phylum Chordata; class Aves; order Passeriformes; family Picathartidae; genus Picathartes; species Picathartes gymnocephalus. The sequence goes on along the minus strand of WEKY01040118.1, from coordinate 299,809 downwards.
ATTTTTGTACAAAGCTGTCAAGGGAATTAGAATTAGACCAAGTAGATCAGGCGTAGGCAGCTGCAAGCTAACAGAGAGCCTTGCCACCAGCCATTCCTTGAGCTGCTGCAAATGGCCATTGAGAGCAGTACAGTATTCCCTGATAAGAGAAATACCAACAGATAAGTACCTGGGAAAGTATTTTTACAGAATTACTTTTTCCTAAGACTCAAATCAGAAACACAGCACGTATTTTCATCTCTAGCAATAAAACTTGAGAGATGTGCTTTAGCTCTTTAAAATTCAGTAAAAAGTTTTTATAATGATGTTCAGAAATTATGTATGTTGATAAGTACTGTTGTGTCAACTTTAAAATGAAGTACAGTTTCCTCAGATCGCTGACTTCTGATATTCCTTCATAACTTAGCTTAAGAGACAAGTAAGTTCACAGTTCTCCATCTGCTTAAAACTGAGGTAGGGACATTTCAGTTACAGATATATGAGATAAGAGAAAACACTGAGTTCTTTTGACAGCTCTTTTGAGTGAAAGATACATCCAGCACACAGGCAGCAGAGGAAACCTTGTTGGTACTCAAGTATCAGCTTCGCGCTCAGCCAGCACAGCTGAACGCCAAAGCCCGGTCAGGAGGAGCTCTGGCAGGCTGGAGGAGTGGTCACATTACCTTAAGTTTAGCATGACCTGGATGTCAAAGGACAATTAGAACTGAAACCAACACTGCCAGTACAAAACCTGCTGACCTGAGAGAACTCCCAAATTCACCACAGTCTTGACAAAGGCCATCTCTGTAAACTGGTCTTACTAATTACAAGGCTTGTTTTTGTTTTTCATCCTGTGAATATTTTAAATATCACAGTGACATTCAATCTTTTTTCACATTAACAATGCTGAAAAATGTAAGTACTATCTAGGTAATTCACTCTCTCAAAGTGGGAAGCATCTGTCAACTCATATAAAGTGGAACATGAATTCCCATGCTACTTGTTTGAAGTGAAATATCCATGGGCTGCATGAAATGCACACTCATGGTTTTAACATACAGACAGAAGCATCCAGCAGTATTGCAAAAATATTGAGGAGTAGTCAAGTAAAATAAGGGAATCCCAGAGTAATCTCTTACATGTGTTTCAACTTTTAAAAATATTTCTTGAGGAAAAAATTCTACATTAAATCCTAAACAGTTACCTGCAGTTTTAATTCCTGTTCTCAAATGCCCAACTATGTCTTTTTTATAGACCGAGAAAATGGCTGTACCAAATGTTCTCACTTCTTCTGTGTGTGCTGATAGCAATAATTTCTGACAATAAATTTGAGCTATATCTAATATATATTAGCTATAGCTAATATCTATTTTTTGTGAAATTCTTTAAAGGCTGTTTTCTTGTCCACTGGAATACTTTGTTTTTAGGAATCTATAAAGTTAACAAGGTGAGATTAACTAAAGGGACAAAATAGATGGGTTATCTGGTAATTGTTCTGTTCCCATCTACTTAACTGTAAAGTACGCAGAAAGTCCTGTCTTTAAAAAGTACATCCAGAACACTCCAAGCATAAAAGAAATCATAATGAAAGGCTGAAGTGACGTTCATTGTAGCAATGCTTTATTTCTCTACATTGCAGTAACTCTCTCTTTATATGCCATTAAAAACTTCTGGGAATGTATGTTTCACAGTTGCTTCAGAGTATCTTTCAGTCATTTCTCTAACAGAACTCATACAAATTTAAGCTAAAATTTTCTAAGTAGTCTAAATAAGATGAGGAGATCATCACCAGTCATTGTCAATGAGGTCTTTTAAATATTGCACCTATAGTACTTATTTCAACTAGGAGCTGTAAGTCCTCTATTTCTCATCTTGAGTGTGCCTCCATCTTAGGCTCAAATAAATGAAGAATATCCATATGACAGGTGGTCAAATGTACACTGCTAATTCATGCCTAAAACTAAGTTTAGATACCCTTGGTCAACAGTCTAGAGATAGGAAATATTAATAACAAATTTTTTGTAACTACCATAAACACAACTACTGGTTTACATAAGAATAATCTGTTTTACTGGTCAATTATCAAGCGTTTTGGCATCTCTAAGTATTTTAATTAAATCCCCTCATGAGTGAGGGTAAGTACAGTCCCTCATCTTCATTTGAGTGTCTCAGAGTAGGCCAGGTATGGGCAAATGCTGCAGAGCTGATGTCACAGTAGCACGTTCAAAGAAAATGTTACGTAGCTGCACTTTAAAAGAAATTAATTGTGCCCACAAGAGCTTCTCTCTATTCAGAACAAAGGCTGTCCAAATGACAGGATCAGGTGTGGATGTTGATAATGTGACATTTGAAGTTAGATGAGATTAGTTTTGCCCAGAAATCTCATATATCTTCTGTGTATGTCACTTTCCCCTAAATATTACAGTGTGGATTTCATGTTCTCCCTGCAGTTTTATACTCCATGTTCCCAACACTTGTAAATCCACAATCCACCCCCGCAAGAAGGCATATGCTACTAAGTCAATTAATACTTCCTCTTTGAGTAATTAATACTGGCACCTAACAAAAATACTTTGAGGATAGAAAGATATTTCTGTTGTGACTCTTTCTATCACAATAACCAGTCTTTATATCTGCAGCTCAGCACTGGCCGTTGCTACTTGATTGTTCAGTGTCCTTCACGTAACTTGTTTGCTTGTTTTTCTTGCCCTGCTCCAAGGAAATTTTAGTCAGTGCTCTGGCCTCACTTTGGCCCTTTGGAGTCTCATAACCCTTAGCTACACCAAGAGACTGTGGCTGATATTAACCAGTGTCAACAAGATTATATTGTTTGGAATAAAGATTGATGCCTGTACTTACAATGGATATTATACGCAGTTAATTGAAACATATTATGACCATTTACCAGCTTTTTATCTTTATGTCAAAGCATTTGTAACCAGGAAAATGAGGAATAATAAGACTTTTGGTTATAGGAGGGAAAAAGTGAAGCTTCTATGTCTATAGTTCAGGCTTCTCTACATTTCCAGCACTCCCTTTTCTAAGCATGACATGGATACTTAAGGTAAGCAAGATTACACAATTAATTTACTTACAGGTCTCAAGAAACGATTTATAAAAACAAACCAACCAGAACAATAACAATATTAATACACATAAACTTTCACTTTATGGACATCTTTGTCTTCGCATTCTCTTTGCCTATTGTAATAATAGAATGTGTTGTCCCTTCTTTGAAGTTTCTTAACAAATCCAGTTTCTGGCCAGAACTCTACCTACAAGGAGAACAAAAAGGATATAAAATCACCTGAACATGCTCACACGAAACGATGTTTGTGCATTACATTGCAAGGAATATAGGGTGTAGTTCCATAAGGAAACCCTCATTTGCATCTAAATACTACTTTTCTATTAACTTGCTGAACTTTTAAAAACAGATTGAGAACAAGATGTCAGAAATCAGTTTTCAGCTTTAGCTTAGAGTTATGTGATCTGAAAAGTCTAGAAATAGGAATCAAAGATATTTGACAGGCTAATTTAAAATTGGACAAGTCCAAGTTTTTAAAATACCTTGTTTAGGAATATAATATTAGTACTACTCAGTTATTCAGTAATCTGAGAGGCTGCAAGAGTCTGCTTCTGTAAGACTGACGTACACTTAAAGGTTTCTTTCAGATCCTTCTGACCATGAAAAATGTGCTTTTCATTAGCAATTTCAGGAAAATAAACTGCAGACTGTACCAGTCTCAAAGACAGTGGGATCAGTCCCACATAAACCCAGCATCACCCCTGCTGCTTTTCACTGTTCCAGTGTAAAGCTTTAAATTAAAGGCTTAAGCATTTGCACTTTCAACAGCTTTATGGCTTTAGTAGCTCTCTCAGCTTGAGCATCTATGACTGCTTCTGATTAAACTAAACCTTAAAAATCAGGTAACAAGCATCATATTTCTTTTCCAGGCAGAGCTGAAAACAGGATGTCAGACTAGAGCACTCTCTAATTGGAGAGCCCCAGAAGTGGTTTCATCACTTACCTTATGACTTCAGGCACATAGCTGTGTTATTTGCATTGTCTTTCTAAACATAACAGCCTTAATATTCATTCTACCCACATTATAATTGCACCTTTAGTAACAACTGCATTATAGAAACCTAATATGGACTAAACAAGACATTTCAGAATATGTAAGTTGAAAGAGAATCACTGCCAGGCTCTGGCAGGCTGCAACAGAATGCACATTCACATTACAACAAGTCAGTGGTGTTCTTTAGCCTTCATCAGGGTTTAAGTGCCAGTGGTTGTGCCCTGCCATAAACCTTAAACACACAGATCCTACCGCAATAATTATGTGATTTCCTTCTGCAGTTATTGAAAATTATACCACAGCCTCTGCAGTGGTATCAGAGCCCACAATAAAATAATAAACTGTATCTTATGCACATCAATATGTTTTGCTGTGTTGTGAGTTAACTGGATGGGGAGTGAGTTTCTTGGAACTTTCTGTGGTTTCTTATGTGCACAGGAGGTCAACATCTTTTAAAAGTGTGTTCTTCATACTGTATTTGCAGCTTTGAAGATAAATTACAGAGCTGTAATAAAGATGATATATTGTTTGTTGTATTAACCTCTTGGTTGCTATTTTGAACCTCGAATAGCCACTGAATATTTGGCCACCACTCAATAGCTCATTTGATGTGCTGGGGAGCATCACCACCAACTGTAGTGAGCAGAGGCACAAGTCCTTGGTGTTGTCAAGAGCCTGTGTCACAACTGCCTTCAGCACAACTGGCATCAAATATTTCCATCGTGGACATCATTTTGATAGAGGCCAAGTTCTGAGTGTGCACAAAGTCCAACTGTGCTACCACACAATCCAACTGCAAACTGAAGCAGCAGCAATGACACAGGACTGGCTCCATGGACAAACAACGAGTTTCCTATCAAATCTATTGACAGAGTAATGGGGAAGCTTCAGAGAACTCACTTTGAAATATTTCTTCCCTCAACACTGAATTTTTCCTTTTGAGATCAGCTACATCTGTTCAAAGAGATCTGTGATGCTTTTAAATGCATCAGAGAGGGGAACAAAACACAGGCTGGATAGTGTTTCTGTTTCACTTCTGTTATTCTGCACAGTTAACAACAGCTCAAAAATTCAAGTCGGACCTGTGAGAAAACACACTGTATAAGAACTTAGCCTAAATGAAAGGAAACAAGCAGCACCACCATTTTTATTTAATCATTTTACCTGAGACAGAAGTTTAAAGTAGTAACCCTTACAAAGTTCTAAATCTTACCTCATCAACTTGTTTTACTTGTTTATATTCCACTTCATCTCTGTACCCAGCTTGCTGAAATCTGTATAAGTTCTCTACATCATCTGACCATATTTTGGCACGATGCATAGATTTTGGTTTCATGTCAGGTTTAATCATGACTTCAGAAACTTCAGACATCTTCCTGAAATTAGACTTAAAAAAATTAATTAGAGAAGACAGAAGCAAGTGATTTTGTTGGGGACATAGAGTAATGGATAGAACAAAATTTTAAAATAAAGGAATTATAGAGTTCAAAGTCTGAGGTTAAAAAAGGAAAAAGTTATAAGCAGCTGGAATCAAATTAAATGCACTGCTTGATCTCAAACAAACTAAACTTATCTCTACTTCCATATACATCTTGATTCAACCTTCCTAAAATTTAATTGTGCATATTGATGCATTAAAAAAATATTAAATGCAGTATTTTTGAATTTCACATCTTTGCAGTTGCTGTCCTCTTGGCGCGGGCAGGCAGATTTCCAGATTTTTATTTCTTGCTCCTGAAGTGACACCAAACTGGGAACCACAGAATGAAGATCTGAGCTGTTACTGAAGAACAGCAAACACACAGGGTGGGAGAGGAGGGGAAAGGAGAAATGCAGAGTCAGTGACATGGCCACAATGCCAATGACAGAGATAAGGTCTTCAGACTTAAACTGGGTAAGGAGGCAAGGCACACATCCTGCCAGAATTCACCCTTTTCTACCTCTGCCCAGTTAAACTGACTGCCACTGACTTCCTCCTCACACAAAATAAATTTGTGCAGTCTGCTGAGGCATAGCAAACAGGTTAATCAACTGCTAAACCTGAAAAGAGCAGAACTGGGACAAGCTGAAATTCAAACTGAAAAAAAATTTTAAAAACCCCAAACAAACTAAAAACAACAGCAACAAAAAAAAGCAATAAAAAAATTGCAGACAGTGGATACTCACCAGGATTCGAACTATATTAAAAAATATATTTATCATTTGACTTCTGCCTTTTATCTGAATTTAACTGCATTTGCTTTCCTAAGTGTATCTTATTTTGCTACTCAAATAGAACTTTTGTTGCTTCTGCAAGCAAAACATACATCACTATCATGCCTAGCAGGTATGATCAGAGATGAGTCCTTTCCTAGTTTTGGAATGTCACTAAGCTTCAGCTTCATAATTAGGAAGGTATCTCCAAGGAATGAAAGCTTCTGGATTTTGCAGTGAGAGGATGAATACAGTCTCCCTCCCTGTGGGTGAGATTCTGCCTCCAAACCTTGCACAAGTTCTTTACTTGGCAAGTTCCTATATCAACAGAAAGCTTGAAAAGTTGAATGCTGAAATCTTACCAAATGCAAAATGTCACTAGCCTGTTAGAAAAGCAGAAATTGGAAAAAAAAGTCTTGCACCACAGGATAAAAATCCTTGGAAAAATTATATCAAGAATTATTGTTATCACAATGTGGAACTAGCAGAAAGAAGTCTGCACACCTGTCATCTAATTGTATTAGAGCCACCAGGACCCAAAGAAAGGGCCTTTCATCTCTTACTGAATACACTTTATTAGAGATCAATGAAAACATGTAAAAGGGCATTTTTCTGGCAACACTAAATCATTTCTTGCAGTTCAGTACTCCAACCATTCTTTTACCAGGCATTGCAGCATTTTGCAATTGAAAGCAGACATTTACTAAAATAAAAAAGTAATTTTCCCACCTGGTTATGAGGTATCAAATACAAATTAACAGGATAAGCACAAATCCTTATTCTAAATGTTCACAGTAGTCTTTGAGATATCGATCTCAATGTAAGTTTTTTTTCTCCTGTGCTGTAAAGGGCTCTTTCGTAGCCATCACAGGATTTTCCAAGCTCTGTATTTGTTCATCAGTGTTTGATGAGAACTGTTGTCAGTCAATATTGACTTTAGACAGTCAATATGATTAGAAATAACATTAGATCTTTATAAATGCTAAGCTATAATGAAATTAAATGTCTTGTGATAACTTACATGTTATTAGTGTTAAGTACTTCTTTACAGGATGTGCTGGATTCACCTAATGAATGTTTTTCTTCGAGACATGTGGGTAGGTCTGGCACTTCTTGAGTTACCATTAATTCACAGTGCCTGTCCACAGGCGTTCCTGCCCAAAAAATAAAGATCATATATTGAAAGTTCCAGCTTGGTGACTTCGTATAATGAAAGCATCCCATTTTGGGGCTGCTATTTAAAAATTGTACTCTTTGTCTATTGTGTGTCCACGTTCCATTGAGTTGTATTTATTGTACCGGAGCAAGGGACAGCTGTACTCCAGCCAGGAATTGAGGGAAGAGACGGAAGACAACAAACAGATAAAGGCAAATAAAGAAGACAAGAGAATGGTAAGAAAATATTCAGTTTAATATTAACGCTATTCATGTAAAGGGAATTTTTGAACAATGAAGTGGACTTTGCTAAGATGACAATGTTTGCCTGCTCTTAATTTTGGGTAAAAAGTGAGTGCTTTGGCCTTAGGAACACATTTTTTAATGTTAATCATAATACAATTACTGTGGAATCGTAACTAGCCTGGGCTCACAGATGGTGCTTTCCTGAGCAGTTACACGAGCTGTAAGGGTTTGTGGGAGGAGAGCGTCTGCTCCCTTAGGGCATCTGCTCAAGGACCATTTTCACTGCAACTCGGGGTTACAGGAAAGGGAGGAAGCCATAAAACAATATATGGGGACTCGAGCAGCAAATGAAGAAGGTGGTGATAAGAACCATACCTGGCCAGTCATGGGGCATGTGAAGAGTGTGAGAATGTCTACTCCAACAAGGTTATCTGATCAGGGAAATTTTCAGTTGGGAAATTTGGGAAAAAGGGGGAAACAAACAAAATATGCAGAGACAAGGATGTAACAAAACAAACAGAGAAAGAAACCTCAACTCTAGCGCTAACAGATGGGCTATCAAGAAACTACAGGAATGATATCCAGGGAGATCAGCCTGGACTTTGCACTGTTAAGACTGTTAACCAGGGGGACCCAGACTTGGAGAGCTGTGGGAATCCATGGAACTGTATAGATCTGTGTGGACTGTGCAGGAGCAATGGGAAACAAACATGGGAATAGACAGAGAGGAGTATGAAATAAGCCTGTGTAAAACAGGGCAAGTCAGTATTACATGCCTGGCTAAGCCCCACACCTGATCATCACAGACTGTCCTACCCTATTGTATCTTCTTCTTAAATCTTAACAGTCTCTCTGCATAAGCTCTGTATTCCACGTGTGTGTGCTGCAAGGACAAAGTGTCAGCTCCTGGTGAGACCTGTGTGTGAGTGAACACTGGTGCCAGCTCCTGGAGTCAGGCTAGGGGTATGAGCACCTCTGTCCTGTGGTATCAGCTGCTGGAGTAGGTAACTTCCAACCACTGGAGCAGAAACAGGATGTGTCCTGAAAAAATTAGCTACTGGGGGAGGGCTGTCATGAGGGCTCCACGTCAGCAGGTGGAACAGGACTGTGGGTCACAGCCTGTGTGTCTGGTGCTGGGGAGGAGCTGTGTCTGTATCTTCACCCATTTTGCTATACCTAGGGTGCACACCCATATTCACCAGCAAACTTGAAGCTGAAGAGTAGGGGCACCTCAGTTCCAGGCCAGGGCATCAAGGGGGACAGGGGGCCCTGCTGCATCCTCAGCCCGGGCAAGGAGCACCATGACCCCAGGCAGTAGTGGCCCTGGGCCAGAGCGACCGGAGGAGATAGCTGTACCTCCTACATCACTTAGCCCAAGTCAGCAAACACAGGACGTGCATGGGGGTCTCAGAAGAGTCAGTCCGAGATTTCATAGGATGTCAACGGGTTGGAAAGGACCTTAAAGATCATCTCGTTCCAACCCTTTGACATGAGCAAGGACACTTCCCAGTAGATCGGGTTGGTCAAAGCCCCATCCAACCTGGCCTTGAACATTCGCAGGGCTGGGGCAGCACAACCTCACTGGGCAATCCGTTCCAGTTCCTAAGTTCCCCTCTTTTCCAGTGACTTATACCTACTCTACCCAACAGCTCCTTGTACATTCCGAGGTGCTGAGGAGGACGTCCCGCCCCGCATCAGCGTTGCCACCGTAACTGCACCCTGCTCCCACCGTCATGGCCACAACCCGCCCACTCGGCCCTTAAGGCGGCCCACCTCCGTTAGAGAGACACAAAACAGGGGCTCTTCCCACGCGGGGCGGAGCGGCGGCCGAGGCGCGGCGGCGAGGAGCAATGGCGGCGCCCCTCACGGCCTTCCCCCACCCTCCCGTCCCCTCACGGCTGTTCCCTCACGGCTGTCCCCTCACGACGCCAACGGTCGCCAGGCAACCGCCC
>WEKY01040118.1:158130-290156 GCA_013390045.1 Picathartes gymnocephalus | reverse complement strand
GGCGCGGGGCGGGGTCGCCTCGGGATTGGCTGGGGGCCGGGCGGGCGGAAGCGCGCGCTGCCCGCCATGAGCCGGTTCGGGGGCCGCACGCGCGAGTACCCGGCCGTGTCCATCGACCGCTTCGACCGCGACAACCTGCGCGCGCGCGCCTTCTTCCTGTCGCACTGCCACAAGGGTGAGGGCCCACCAGGGTCCCCCCGCCGCCTCTCCCTCCCCCCGTGTGTCCCGCCCCCCGTGCGTCGTCCCCGCCCCGCGTGTCCTCCGACTGACCCCGTCCCTCTCTCCCCAGATCACATGAAGGGGCTGCGGGCGACCCCCCTGAAGAGAAGGCTGGAGGGCAGGTACGGGCTGGTGGCGGGGAGGCGGCTGGTGCGCGGCAAAGCGTGAACAAAACAGCGCGTGGAACTGCCATGGGTCATAACTCCCAGCATGGGAATGGGAGTGGGGCACCTCCCATTAGACCAGGTTGCTCCAAGGCCCCGTCCTTCCCGACCTCGAAGACTTCCAGGGATGGGACATCCACAATTTCTCTGGGCAATTTGTTCCAGTGCCTCACCAGCCTCAGTCATTGTAAAAGACTTCTTTCTTGTATCTCATGTAGACCTGCCCCCTTTCAATTTGAAGTTAGCCCCCCCTGTCCCCACCATGTTCTTGTAGAAAGTCCCTCTCTATAATTCTTAAAATCGCCCTTTAAATATCAAATGGTAGAAGTAACGTCCCCCCAGAATTCTCTCTTCTCCAGGCTGAAGAACCCCAGCGATCTCAGCCTGCCTTCACAGGAGAGGTGCTCCAGCCCTCTGAGCATCTTCATGGCCTCTTCCAGAGCTGCTCCAACAGGTCCCTGTCCTTCCTGTGCTGGGGTCCCCAGAGCTGGATGCAGCGCTGCAGGCGGGGTCTCACAGGAGCGGAGGAGAGAGGCAAAGTGCCCTCCCTTGTCTTGCTGCCCACAGTGCTGGTGATGCAGCCCAGGATAAGATTGGCTTTCTGGGCTGCAAATGCATGCTGCTGGCTCATGTCTAGCCTCTCATCCACCAGTACCCTGAAGTCTTCTGCAGGGCTGTTATTAACCCCTTTATCCCTCAGTCTGTTTTGATACTAGGGCTTGCCCAGACTCAGGTACACGTGGCCTTGTTGAGCTCCATGACGTTCATGAACTTTATGAGAATCTCTCCCTTATAGCCTGGAAGTGTTGTTACCCAGAGACAGTGCTGTGCCTGTGCAGTGAAGAGGGCCAGCTGTGCTCTCTGAGGTGTATAAGCAAGCAGGTAGCCAGCAGTGTGAGGGAGACAGTTATTCCCCTCTGGCCTCACTTGTGAGACTTTTCTGGGGTACTGTGTCCAGCCCTGGGCTCCCCTGTATGAATAATTGATAGGTGTTTTGGAGCAGGATCACCACGGTGGTCTGGGGCAGGATCGTGTGAGGAGAGGCTGAGAGAGCTGGATGTCTTCAGCCATAGGAGTAGGAGACAATCATGTGTCACAGTTTGCAGGTAGGGGTAGAGGAGATGGAGCCAGACTCTTCATGGAAGTGCATAAGGAAAGGGCAAGGGACACCTTCTTCACCATGAGGATGATCACATGTGGCAATGGGCCCAGGGAGGTTGTGGACCAGTTCCAAGGCTCTCTTTGATTTATTAGAGTAGATATTGCATCTCCTCTGATGCAAGCAAAGAATCTCTCTTTGCTCATCAGGTCTCTGTGCACAAGCGCAAGCTTCATAAGGAGTATTCTGTGTTCTGCAGTGTGCTGACTGTCCCAAATGCCTGTTGCAGGGGTATAGAAACAAGCAAATAGGTCTGCACATGACCATGTATCACACACTGCACACATTTGTGTCTGCACAAAACCATGCAGGCAGGGGCACATGGGGGTAGGTTTGGGTTTGCTGTGCTGAAGCTGTGCAGGTCTCCTCACATGAGAGGTTTCTGAAACCGGGGTTTGATGTACTGGGTGCCAGGTGCTGATATGTCATTAGATTGTTCCTCATGTCTACTATAAAAAACACTTATCTGTGTTTTTTGTTTCCTCACAGCTTGAAAGTTAAACTATACTGCTCACCAGTAACTAAGGAATTGTTATTGACTAACTGGAAATACAAGTTTTGGGAGAATCATATTGTGAGTTTATTTTGAAATTAGCACTTTGCAAGCAGTGATTCTCAGAAAGAACCAGCTCCCTCCTCTTCAGGAGTGTCTAAATATTGATGTTGATACAGTTTCAGGGCTTAAGTACTTCCAACAATGTGCCTTTCCTGCTGCTTGCTATGTGGGATTGGTTTATTGCTGTTTGTTGTTCAATTATTTTTCCCTCCACAAAATTTTTCCTTTTCTCTTGACTTCAGCTTTACATGGCCTTCATCTTTACATTGATAATTTATACATTTGAATTTGTATTAATTTCCTTACCTTGCTCATGTCTCTTTGCTGCTGTCCCTTATTTCTCTTTTGCTTGATTTAAAGTCTCTTATTGCTTGGAGTGTATATAATCTGAAGTTATATGATTTTCCCTTTTTCTTTGTGGAAAGTGGACTATAACATGAAGAAGTTTTAGTATAAAATCACTGAAGAACTTAATAAATTTACTTGATTTCCAGTGTTTGGAGCCCAGCTGCAAGGGATCAGTGTTATGTACAGGTGTGACTTGAAGTTATTTCCTTCCCTTTGCAGATGCAAGCATTATGAAATTGAACATGAGTTTTTTTACAGAAATAAAAATAATTCTCTCTGCGCAAACACAGGAATACGTGCTCCTGGTGATTTGTGGGCTCTGCTTCTGGTTATAGGGGGCAGTGGGAAGTGCTGCAGCACAGACCTGTCCTAGCAAGATCCACTGCTGTGCTCTGGGACTGGAATGTTTTAGGCTTTGCAGTCATCCAAAAATAAGGCATATGATCCATCCAGAGGAACAAGAGCTGTTGCTGATAGAAGATCAACGTGCTCTAACTTTTTTAGGCATGCACACCTTGGTTGAGGTATCTCCATTTAATTTTAAGATAACTTTTCGGAAAATTTGTTCCACTGGAAATGGAAATTTCTGACTTACTATGGGAAAATGAGTTTAATTTTACAGGCTTAGCATTAGCCACAGTGAGTGCTAGAGAGGTTTACATAATGAATACCTAGACATAAACATGAAACAGAATGTTCAGTAAATCCTATAATGCAGTTAATCATTTTGTTACAGGTTGCATTGGAAGTTGAAACTCCAACTCAGATTTCTTTAGAAGATGAAACAACTGGTGAGGTAAGTTACAGGAAAAAAAGATTCATATGTTAGTCATGGGCAGTAATGCTGTTTACATGAGTACAGGAAACACAGTTGCAACATCCAAAGTGGACCAGCTATTTTTAAAATGTATGTGCCCCTTCTCTCCTGTAGTGACAGAAAAAGGGGTGATAATTTTAAACTAAAAGAGGGTCCATTCAGACTAGATATAAGGAAGAAGCATTTTACAATGAGGATGGTCAAACACTGGAACAGGTTGCCCAGAGATGTGGTGGATGCCCCCTCCCTGGAAACATTCAAGGTCAGGATGAGGCTCTGCGCAGTTTGATCTCGTTGAAGATGTCCCTGCTTACTGCAAGGGAGTTGGACTGAACAAACTTTAAAGGTCCCTTCCACCCAAACTATCCTGTGATTCTGTACTTGCTCACCAGAAACCAAGGAAGTAGAACTGTCTTCTGTCCAACTTGCTTTATAAGCACCATACAATACTTGGTCCTCTCCTCTGCCATGACAGGATGGTGGTTGCTCTTTAGTGCTTGTTGCAGTGTAGAGACTCTCTGGATTTAAAAGCAATGCTAAATGCTGCAGGAGGCTGTGGGGAGTAATACACTGCTTTCACTGTGCTGATGAAAGTACTGGTAGTACTTACTTCAGCGTGAAAATAGTGCTAACCCCTCTCTTCCAGAAGGAAGATGTAGTGGTGACGCTTCTGCCAGCTGGTCACTGTCCAGGTTCAGTCATGTATGTCTTTTCAATACTTTATATGTTTCACCACCTGGCATTCAGTGAGGAGTTTGACCCAAGTGTTGTTGTCTGCAGGTTTCTGTTTGAAGGTGAGAATGGCACTGTGTTATACACAGGGGATTTCAGGCTTGCGAAAGGAGAAGCAGCCAGAATGGAGCTTTTGCATTCAGGGACCAGGTGAGCTATTTGTGGGATATAGAAAGAATAGAAGATCATATGGCATGGACAGTTTGGCTAGGTATTCATTATTTTTTTCCTCATTTTAAATTCTGGATAAAATACAATTGCAATACTGCAGTTACAAGTCCTCTTTGACGTATTCTTTGTAATCAAGAGGTAGAATTACCTCCTTTTGAAGAGAGAGGAAGTGGTGTATTTTAGCACTGTGTGGCAGTGTTTAGTCTGATATCACATTTCTCTCCTCCAGGGTAAAAGACATCCAGAGTGTGTATTTGGACACTACTTTTTGTGATCCAAAATTTTATCACATACCAAGCCGGGTAAGTCTAAATAAACGGTGAGAGGAAAGGCCCTTAAAACTGTTAAATAATTAACTACCCCTTTGTTAGGTAATTCTTGCAAAGCAGTGCCATTTTGCATTACTAAATCACAGTACTTTGGAAGTATCTTGCAAGATGATTGACAGTATTTTCTACACTTTTCAGGAGGAATGTTTAAATGGGATCTTGGAGTTAGTGCGAAGCTGGACCTCACTATCTCGTAATCATGTTGTGTGGCTGAACTGCAAAGCTGCTTATGGATATGAGTATTTATTCATAAACCTCAGTGAGGAACTTGGAATCAAGGTAACGTTTCTCTAATTGTTGCTTTGGAACAGATCCTCAGTAATGATTGTGGCCAATCACTGAGCTGGGAATGGCTGTTCAGAGGGCTGCTCGAGGTCACAGTTATGCTTGTTTCATTGACTTTCCAAAGAGAAGTTAATTCCCAGTGTTCAAGCTCAGTGTTTACCTCTCTCCCTTTTATTTTGTGAATAAGAAAAGTCATTTGCATACAGTATTAATAGTTTATATATATATATATTCTGATTTTCTCATGAATATTCATCCTTCTTCAGCACAGGTGGTATGTTCTACTTGTTCTAGATGTCCAAGTTTTGGCTGATACATCTCTGCTTGGACATTATTGGGAGTAATAATTTAAATGCCTGCCAGCATTTGGGGAGAGCAGAATTGCATCTATATAGCTGCTCCAGCTGCAGTCTGGCAAACACATTGAACTAATAAAGTGCAAACTCTGTTTTTCTCTAGGTGCACATGAACAGACTTGATATGTTCAGGAACATGCCAGAAATCCTGTGCCATGTTACCACAGACCAACACACACAGATTCACGCCTGTCGACATCCTCGGGTGCGTTCGTTCTGCAAAGCCTCCCCTAACTTTGCTGTGGAAGTGTGGCTATAGGTGCTGATGTTTGGGGCCTGTTGGGTTAATGAAGACTGGTGAAATGGTGACTTAATGTAAAACAGAGTAAAAACCTTAGTTAGTGGGTTGAAGTTTGTGGCTTGTTTTTTTTTTTAAAGGAAAGAATATATTAGCTTATGCTAGAAATAATTTAATTGTATTTGAAGTGTGAAAATTGTGGTTTTAAGTGAAGTGAGACAAAGAGCAGACTAGATCAATCAGATATTAACCATTTCACTGTATCAAAAGCAACTCAGATGATGGCTGCTGCATGTGGTTTTAGCATGTGGCCATCCATTTCCAGGATGTCTGTCAGGCTGGAGGCTCCAGCTTGGAGGAACACAGGTAGAACCTGAGATGGCACACTGGGGCATTGGTCTCTCTGACTGATTTGCTTTGCCAGCTGCACTAAAGAACCAAAGTGTGACAGGGTCTTTTAAGGGAGTTAGAAGTGAGAGATGAACTTGGTTTGGCAAGATACTATATTGCCTAATTTCTGAGTAAAAAAGGTCACTGTTGAACTTAATTTTATATCCATTGGACAGGATGATGACTGCTTCCGAGGGAACAGGCTGCCCTGTGGGATGACTTGCCTCAGTGGAACTCCCCTGCACATAATCAGCATCAAACCCTCCACAATGTGGTTTGGGGAAAGGAAAAAGAAAACCAATGTAATAGTGAGGTGAGCATTTGGGCCACACAGAAACCTGTTGTTTCAGGTTTGTATCTTGCCCGATGTTTGTATAATTGAATCTCAGAATGGACTTTAAGAGTAGGTTATGCTGGTCTGTTGACCATGGATGAAGAGCAGTTACCTAATTTTTGTGCCTCTTCTGGTTTTTTAGGACTGGGGAGAGAACGTACAGAGCTTGTTTCTCTTTCCACTCTTCGTACAGCGAGGTGTGTATGCTTGTAGTACTGAGTATAGATTGATTAAGAAAATGTAAAAGAGTTTCGATTATTCTGGAGTGGATGACATGACTTGTCATAATAAAAAAAAATCCAGTCAGTAATAAGACATAAAGGGATAGGAAGTTCTGAATGCTGAAGACAGAGAAATTTGTTTTAATAAAGCTGCAGAGGAACTTGTTAAAGTAGGGTAGGATTACAAGCCTATTTCCTCTTCTCTGTTCTTAATGTATAGGTCACTGGTACAATTATTTTGACTGCCTTTCTATTTCAGATTGTTGAGTAACTATGCAATACTTAAAGCATGTTTACAATACACTGTTTATCTACTGTGACTCAGATTTGGGGGGGTTTGCCTTCTTTTCTCTGCCTACACATTTAAACTGAATTTTCTCACATCCTGACTGCCACTCTTGTCCCTTTTCCTGTGTTATAAGAGTAACAGGAAATTGGTCATGGCAGCATCTTCCCCACAATCACACACTTTCATTTAACATGGCTCGGTACAGCTCTAAAAGCACTTCTTTCTGAACTGAAACTGGATCAGTGCTAACAATGAACTGTCACAAAGTCTTGCAGTACAAAATGGAGGAAGGCAGTACTGTTTTTAAGATCCTGGTTAAGTTTAAATTTGCTCTGCCATGCAGAATTTTAAATGGAGGTTCCAATGTGGAATTTGCTGGTGGAATATGGGGGGTAGTGTAACTGTTAACACTCCTAACTTCACATGCAAAAATACATGGGTCCTTGTCATGGTTTGAGGCAGTTTAACTCTGGAACGAGTTATTTCCCTTTAAAGGTTCAACCAATCCCTTTCCACCAGTAAGGAATGAACAGGAGTAGAGAGAAGAGGAAAAAAAACCAGTTTCCTAACAAGCAGAACAGCAATAGGCAAAAAATAACAGCAAATAACTGCTGGATGCAAAATTGCAGTAACATTATGGGTCACCCCAGGATGTGTGGTCTGTACAGATAGCAGTGTAATCTGCAACCTGCAAGTGTTTCCAGTGCTCAGCACTGAAAAAGCCTCAGCAGGAGTGCCCCAAACCAGACACAATTCTTCAAGAAATTTACTGGAGATCATCTAGAAGATAACAGAGGAAGGCTTGGGAAAAACAACGTGTTTTGTCATAATGGGCTTTTACAGGGTACTTTAGCAGAGACTTTAGGAAAAGAATACTGGATCTGCATAACTGGAGACCTGAACTCAAGTAAGAAAAACACGTTTGAAAAGATCAACAGCATTAAAGACAGGGAAGCACTGGATCACATTCCAGGTCTGCCCCTTTTCTTTCAGAGATAGTGGTGGTCTGTGTAATAATTGATAATTGCAGTGAGGTGTTAGTTGAGGCTGAGTTCTCAGCATCCTTTCAGGTCTGTTTCCTTGTTGCAGAGATATCCACTTTGACAGAGTCATGGGCTACATTGGTCTTTACATAAGACTACTAGTAGTACTTTTGAATGTGCTGCCTTTAAGTGACATTCTTAACTGTTGATATAACTTGTTAAATTGCTTCTTCTTTTCTGGAATTTAGATCAAGGATTTCCTGAGCTATATCTGTCCTGTGTATGTGTATCCTAATGTGCTGCCAGTGGGTGGGACAGAAGACAAAGTTATGGAAATGTAAGTGACAAGTGGCTGCTGGAGGGAGGTGATCCAAATTCTGTTCCTGTAAGGACAATTCCCCTCCTGAATCCCAGCCTTTAAGGAGGGCCACTGCCTTTTGCTTCAGTTGTCTGGTAATTCCAATTTTTTTTTCTATATTCACTCCCACAGACTTGGGCTACTAAAACACACATGTATGTTGAGCTGAGTCTCACAGTTTGTATTCTACTTTTGTGTGTAGAGGCTTTTCTGCTGGTAAACTCTGTTTGGGAGGAAGCTGAATACAGATTAATCTCGCTGCGTTCTGTGACCCATTTCTTTTTGTCATTGCTACTTCTCAGAAGTTTCTGTTAAAGATGGTTTCTCTGGGGACTTGCACTCCTCCCCTGTACAGCATCAGAGAGGCCACTTCTGCTGTGCTGCTGTAGATGTTGGCAGCTTAAAAAGCACCCTCGGGGAGCAGGAGAGCTGTGGTGTCTCTTAGTCTGGACAGAACAGATTCCTGTTCCTTTTTCCTTTCCTCCTTAGTAAGAAAGGAGACTTTCACTTAATAATCACTGAATAAAACCGTACTCAGATTTTGAATCGTGTCAGTTTGTCTTCTCTAAGAAAGGAAGTACAAGATAGTTTCCAAATTATGTACATGTTTTAAGGTACATATATTGAAAGGACGGGTTTTCTACCTTTCAGCTGCTGAAGTTCACCAATGAATCAAGGACTTTGCCCTAGGTATTGCTGCCTTTGCTTTAAAATTTTTGATGCAATGCCTGTGAAAGGCATGGAACAGTATATTTAAAACAAGTTAAAGGATTTAGTTTGGCTCCTGAAAGCACCTGCTGAGGTCTAAATATTAACTGCTTTTCTAATTCCCCTCAGATTAAAGCCATTATGCAGGTCATACAGGAGAATCATGGAACCCAGGTACAAGCCCTTAGGAACACTGAAGAGAGCCCACAAAAGAGAATTATCGGATACAGGTAAAGGTTCTGCTGCTGCACTTTAATTGTAAGTCTGAGACTAAGCAGAGGTGCCAAAAGCCTTGGTGTTCACCACAGTCTGTCTGTGTGTTCAAAGCAATAGCTGGAAAGAAGAAATAGAAATTATGTGAACTTAGGTATTTGGAGGGTGAGAGAGCACTGATCATGTAAAACCACACTTGTTTGCAGTCCTAAAATGTACTTAATGCTCAACAGCCCTGTAAGTTTGGATGGAGTTCCTTCCCTCAGTCCTGGACCAGCCCTAGGAAAGTTTGCTCTAACTGTCCCTGTGAGGCACTGTGCTAGACAAGGCAAACACTGTCAATATCATCCTGCAAAATCTCCAGCTGGCTTAAAGAATATTTTCCTCAATTTATACTAAATGAATTTTTATTAAAACTTTGCTCTCAACAAGATTTTAGCAGAGATGTGGACTTTTCTTAGAGATTTTCTGTTTGTTTCTTGCCAGATGAAGATGATCTCTTTGATTCAGAAGTAATTTCTACAAGGCCTAAGCTTCTAAAACAGCAGAGAGGAGAGAGCAGGCCCTCCAGCACAGGACAGTCTGAAAATGCTGAAGGAAACATTATTGAAAGTTACAAAGCGACCACAACTTACACCTCTCTCAAGGTAGACTTCGTGGACTGTGAGGAATCAAATGATGATGATGATGATGATGAAGAATCTGAAAAAAATACAGTTCCATTTCTTTCCCATGAGCCAGATGCCACTTCCACAGCCAATTTCAATGGAGTAACTAGTGAGCAACAGGAATCTAGTGCTAATGTCCCCTGCTGGGATGAATTTTTTATGGGTAATAAACTAGAGGAAAGCTCTGAAAGTGAGGACAACATCCCATCTTCAGCAGATGCTGCCGGGTCCCAGTCACTCTTCAGCGATTCAGATGGAGTAAGTGACTCAACACACATCTCCTCCCAAAATTCTTCTCAGTCAACACACATATCAGAGCAGGGGAGCCAGGGCTGGGATAGCCAAATGGACACGGTGCTCATCACCTCCCAGGAGAGAAGTGCCCTGGACCTCAGCAAAGGTGGGAGCAGAGCAGTGGTTCCTGTGCTGCAGGAGACTCCCAGGGACACTCAGCTGGACAGCAGAAGGGAGAAGCCACCAGGTCAGAACAGACCTTGTGCCCATGATGGTGCCTGTGGCTTGAAAAGCAAAGGCTGTGAGAAAGGTGCAGAAGATGGTGCTGCCCACGGTCAGGATGTGCTGGTGGAAATAAGTGACAGCTCCAGGACTCCTGATTTGGAGCTGAGGGTGGACTCACAGAGCTCCTCTGACTTTGAAATTCCCTTGACTCCTGATGCTGAAGCGCCCCAGCCAGATAAACTGCACCATTTATACCAGAAGCTTGCAGCAGGTGAAAACATAATCAGTAAGAAAAAAGTCTCCTGAGATGTACCCAATTACCTTGTGATAATACCCAACATGTTTACGAATACCTGAATTCTTTTTCCCTTTTGTGCTGGTTACTATCTGCAGTTATGCTGAGTCATCCTTTATTCAGAAATATCTTAGTGTTAGTGTTAGAACTAGGAATTTGCAGCCTGTGCCCCTTTATTGTTCCTTTCATGAAATACTGAAAAGGAAGTATTCAGAAAGTATGCAGGAGTGGACAGTAAAAGCCTTCTACCTCCCAAGGTTCAATTCTCCAGGACTACAAGTAGACAAAAAATGGACCAGACAAAACTAAGGGTAGAATGCTAAATGAAATTTAGTGTTATTCATGAGCTCGAAGAGTTTGCCTTTGTAATGTGATCTCAGGTTTTAATAAAATACCACATGGTTAACTGTGGGGAGGAACACCTAAGAATGACCACACAAACTTGACAGTTGTAATTTGGCTTTAATCACTATTATCATTGTTTCATTATTATAACAATTTAATCAGTATTCACTGCAGTTATTTTTAAAAACAACTGCAGAACACATTAGTGAATTAGTGAGATTGTGAAGGGGTTTTAATTTGTTTTAAACCAACTTGTTCATTTCAAACAGTCTCTCTTTACACTGAGCTTTAACTCCTGAGTGAGGTACTACAGACTGCTGTCTGTGCTTCGTCTCCAGCTCATTGCAAACAACTTGTCATCAGTTCCTCTGTGTTCTGGGTTGTTCTGAATTGTTCTTCAGAAAAACTTAAAAATAAAATCTTGTAGTTCCCAAGTTGCTAGCCCTGTCCTGCTCTGGCAGGTAACTCAGCCACAGAAGGTTACCTGGTATCCCAGACAGGTGGCTGCATTACTTAAGGCTCTTGTACTACAAAACTTCACTTCCTCTGTGACATTCTCTAGACTTCACTGTTTTAAACCAAGACAATATATTTTCCATGCATATGTGCCATTATAACTCTCTGCCAAAATTCTTAGCTTCTATCGTAGAAATGTAATTCAGGTTTTTCCTAAACTGGAGCCCTATGAAATATCCAAACCACAGAAGTCATCTACAAGTCTCTGAGGCTTTCCATCCATATGGTCTTAAGTCCCAAAGAATTAAACATTAGCACAACACCTCTCCCCCCTGAGTGTGCCTTCAGTTGTTGTGCCATGTTTAGTGACATGTGAATGTTAAACCAACCATCATTCTGCCACAGGGCAGAATGCTACAGAGGCAGGAGGGACAAAGCATTGCCATAATCTATGTATGATTTTAAGGATATTCAAGATCCACGTATTTTTCCACTGTTACCTTTCCTACTGTTTGGGGGATTTGTTAACCTAATTTCCAAATGTGATCTACCCCCTTTGGGGGTCTTTTAGCAAGCCTGAGTGAGTGGAACTGCTGTTGGAACTACCTCTGTGAATAAAGTCAGACAGAACAGAACGTATTCTGTTGGCTCATTTCATATCTGTACTGTGCATGTATGTTCATGGCTGCCTTTAACAGGATGCTCAAATACACAGGAATCCAGTCTGTTCAGGCAATTGTAAATTTATACCCATTCTCAGCAGCTCTAAACTGAAAACACATCATTTTCATCGTGGTCCCTCTCCTGGAGTCCTTACAGTCCTAGAAAATTTGGGTAAAGGCCAGGAATTAAGAGGTTGCAGTCTTAAAGCAAATTCTATGCTACAACTAATTTTGACAGGCTGTTTTTTTTTTTTTTTAATGACAACAACAGGAGAAAATCTAGAGTTTAATTTATTTTATCAAAAACTATAGGAAGATAGCAATACTAGAGAAGACACAGTATGAAAAGAAAATGTTCCTGAGCTTACAAACTGCATATTCTAATACAGTTCCTAAAACATACATTAAAAATAACCAAAAGATTGACTTAACTTGAGGATTAAATAAATAGACAATAGCTTTTCTTACAGGTGATCTTGCAGCTTTAGTTTTGCTACCAAAAAAATAAAACCAACAAAAAAGAACAGCTGGAGGACAGACAGGTCACCAGCCCCCAAGAAGCGCATACACATGACTGAATTGGTGACCACGACAATGCCAACAGACCACAAAGCAAAACAAAGGCAGAAGCTGGGTTGGTTTAGGTTCCCTAAGAAATTGAAAACAGCTTTTTTTCTGTTTCCAGTTTGGCAATTTTCTGCCAAGCTCATAAAAACAGTAAAAGGAGTTTTAAAAGTGACACAGTGTCCCATTAAGCTAATTCACTGACTGTAATCCAAATACACTGTGAATATGTAAATATAAAATACTGCTCAAGGCTCTTATGTTGGAAACTGGATCCATGGGTTTCCTTCAAATAAATACAAAATACTGCTACCTCCCAGAACATAAATTAACGGTTCTTTATTTATGGCAGAAGATAACACACATATCCTTAACAAACAGCAGCGTTATTCCAGTGCTGGTGATAACATTCTCTGCCTCTGGGAAAGGCAGACACTGCACTCCAGTACAACTGCCACAACCTTCTAAAATGCATCAACTTGCAATATTTAAATCAAACTGGGCATGGGGAGAGACAGAGCCTGGGGCCTGCCCTGGGATTCCTGGCGTATGGAATCCATCTCTTGCCACAGCTGCTCTGTCCTGCAGGGACTGCACAGGCTGCAGCCTGCAGTGGATTAAGGAGCTGGAGATTGCAGATTCCATCCACGTGGAATGCACTGCTCATTTGAGCTACATGCAAGACAAAGCACTAATGACTCCAAATGATGCAAGATCATCTAGAGTTTGCTGACATTAAAGCTCCACATTCCACTTAAAACTTTAAATTAAAAAAAAAATTCATTAAAGATATGGCATGATAAAAACTGACAAGATTCAGCATTTATCAGGTGAGCCTGATCACATCAAATACTTTTAAATCTAAGCAACCTTTCTCCTATTCATTAAATAATATAAAGTCTCTAGTTCAATGTGTATCTCTGTATCGTAGATTACAAAACTCACACAGCATTTCCAGTAGCCCATGCTCTTCACCATAAGTGTAAAACTGATTTTGGCTAGTAGCATATAAAATGTCATTTACTACCAAAAAGCCAAATCTTCAGTACAAATGCAACTGTGCTTCTTAAGGAACACCACCGAAATGCTCTTTCTGAAGTGCTAGTAATTAACATGGAATTTAAGGCATTTTCTAACAAATTGAGTAAACAGTTACATGCTGGGTACTTGACTTCATTCACCTGAGCCAACAGCTGTGCACCTTATAAAGGTAACTAGCTGACCTATGATACATAGCCAGCATCCAGCTATGGAGCATCCATTTATGGAGCAATGTTATTCTGCCTGACCCTGTCAACATTTACACGACTTGTAAGCAATATGCAAGCTTTACGTGCTTTTAATCCATGAGAACAAAGCATTTGGATCATACCTAGAGCGTGGACCTTGGCTGTAACTCCACTCATCACCCACCTCAACTGCTCTTCAGTGGTTCTGAAGCCAAGCAAAATCTAGCATATGTTATGAATAGACTGAGACAACTTTAAGATGATCAGGAAAAAAAAAAAAGATGACTCAAGCAGCTGAAGAACAGCACATTTCTGAGCCTTTACATTCAAGAACATCTTACAAATGTCTACAGCAAATGGGTATACTCACCCCTAGTCTAACTTCACTGAAGTTAACATTTTGCAACCAGAAAATACAGGCCTAATATCCTAGAAGTCTGTCACTAGGTAAAAAAGACACTGTATGTAAAAACTTAACCAAAACCAGTTGTGAATAAACATTAATCCCAGGACTCTTTTGCACCTAACAGATAACAGAGCGTATCTCCATAATGCATTGGCTTTGTTAGACAATGGGCTGCTCTCCTTAACCTTTTGCTATCTATTTCCGAACTGGAGCCAGCAACTTGTTTCAGCCACAACTGCCAAATTTCTGCAATGAAAACAAACAGCAAATGTTACTTCTGACGATCTCATATTTATCAATGTTCTGTGGAACTACAGTCCTCCTATAGAATGCATAACTGAAAAAGTTCTACATAACATCAGCTAAGAAGTTAAAGTTTTACACCTGGGATCTGTTAATACCAATTACAAAATCACAGAATCAATTAGGCTGCAAAAGGCTTTTGAGATCATTGAGTCCAACCTATGCCCAAACACCACCTTGTCAACCAGATCATGGCACCAAGTGCCACATACAGGCTTTTTTTAAACACCTTCAGGATGGTGACTCCTCTCTGAGCAGCCCATTCCAATGTCCAATCACCCTGTGATTAAATTTTTCCTAGTGTCCAAGCTAACCCCCCACAGCACAGCTTGAGACTATGTCTCCTTATCCTATCGCTGGTTCCCTGGGAGACTGACCCTCCCGTGGCTGCACCCTCCTGTCAGAGAGTTGTAGGGAGAGGTAAGGTCAGCCTCCTTTTCTCCAGGTAAATGGTGGAGTGGCTTGGTGAGCTCTTCTGCCAGCTCCCTTATCACCCTAGGATGGATCCCATCTGGTCACATAGACTTGTGAACATCTAAGTGACTCAGCAGGTCTCTAACTGCTTCTTCCTGGATTACAGGGGGACTATTCTACTCGCCATCCCTGTCTACCAGCTCAGGAGGCCAGCTGTCCTGAGGACACCGTCTTAATGCTGCAAACTGAGGCAAAGAAGGTGTTAAGTACATCAGCCTCTTCCTCATCTTTGGTAACTGTATTCCCCCACTGTGTCCAATAAAGAATGGAGGTTTTCCTTGCCCCTCCTTTTGCTATTAATGTATTTACAAAAACATTTTTTAATATTCTTTAAAGAAGTGGCCAGGTTAGTTTTAATTGTGCTTTGGTCTAATTTTCTTTCTGCAATTACTTCCCTCGCATGGAGTTGCATGGACATTTTACAATTTGCACTCCTGTGAACCTTTATTTACACACTGGCTCTCCTTAATCCCTCATCCCGGTGTGGGTGTTATTGCTAAGATCTTCAAGCTTTTCTTTATGTAACAAAAAAGCAAAGGAACTGTCAACTAAGATTTAGAACTCAAATCAAATGCCCCCTGGCTTCTCAAGGTATAGAAAACATGTAGCATCACTTCATCCCACTGGGATGGCCTGTGGCTGAAAGCTCACATTCAAATGTCTGTGACAATGAACATGAGCCAGCAGTGCCCTGGCAGCCAGGAGGGTCAACCCTGTCCTGGGGGGCATCAGGCCCAGCATCGCCAGCCCGGCAAGGGAGGGGATTGTCCCACTCTGCTCTGCACTGGGGCGGCCTCACCTCGAGTGCTGGAGGCAGTTTTGGGCACCACAACATGAAAAAAAGACATTGAACCATTAAGAGAGCATCCAAAGGAGGCCACGAGGATGGTGAAGGGTCTGAGGGGAAACCTTATGAGGAGCAGCTGAAGTCACTTGGTCTGTTTAGTGTGGAGAAGATGAGACTGAGGGGAGAGCTCACTGTGCTCTTCAACATCCTTCCAAGGGAAAGCAGAGGGGCAGGTGGCAATCTGTTCACTCTGGTGACCAGTGAGAGGACTTGAGGAAACAGCATGAAGCTGAGCCACAGGAGGTTTACGTTAGGTATCAGGAAAAGGTTCCTCACCCAGAGGGTGGTTGGGCACTGGAACAGGCTTCCCAGAGAAATGGTCACAGCACTAAGTTCTGGCAGAGTTCAAGAAGTGTTTGGACAACACTCTCAGGCACATGGTGTGACTCTTGGGGTGTCCTGTGCAGGGGTAAGAGTTGGACTCGATGACCCTTGAGGGTCTCTTCCAGTCCAGCTTATTCTGTGATTCTAGGAATATTCAAATCAAGGTACATCTTAGAGTTTTCTTTGCATACATTTTACGGCTTCCTAAAAAACTGTTCTAGAAAAATGAGTTTCTAATCCCCGTTATCAGTTTTGTATTGGCTTGAAACACTTTCTTTGGCCAATGCCATTTCAATTACAAACACGATGCCTTGTTTTCACCATCCTTATTTACATTAGATGTAAGAATACTTGAATATATGCGTGAAAGAAGAGTCTTCTTAAAACACATTAAAAAAAGAACAAAATATTTGTGACTTTGGGTACCCAAACTCAGTTGAGATAACCTCTGCAACACACGGCTCCACATTTACAGACAGTTCTGATCCTCCTTTTGGATGGGCTAAGACCTTCAGCAGAGTCTGAAGTCAGATCTATTGAACCTGCAACAGAGATGAACACAAATAAGGAAGTTCTAAATGACAGACCAAGATCGTGCCCAGTATTCAAACAGCTTCTAAAGCCCTTCTAACAGCCCAGGTCAAAGAGCTGTGTGAGAAGCTGTACTCAGATTCTACTGACACCTTTGTTACAACTACTTGTACAACACCTGGCATACACATTGGAATCCAAAACTCAGACTTGAGCTTTGTACCCCCCAGGTATCCACACAGATCAGTTGAGAGTGCAGCTGGCCTTCCAGGGCCTTCGATGTCAGTGTCACAAACAGAGAGAAAGAGGAGTTTTAAGATTCAAGATCAACTTGGCAGTGTCATGGTTTAAGCCCAGCTGACAATGAAACACCACGCAGACACTCGCTCACTTCCATCCCAGCGGAGCAGGGAGGAGCACGGAAAGTAAAACTTGTAGGTTGATATAAGAAAAACTTAATAATTGAAATAGTAAAACATTGTAATAATGATGATATTCTGATTATGCTGATTATATTATTATTAGTAGTAGTAAAAGAAAAAAACAAACACAAGTGATGCACATACAATTGCTTACCTATGGCTCATTGATGCCTAGATGCCACCCCTGAACTCTGATTATCCCCTTCTGGATATCTCCCCAGTTTCTGCACTGGGCATGTCATTCTCTGGTGTGGAATATCCCTTTGACCAGTTCAGGTCATCTGTCTATCCTCCCTCACAGCTTTTTTTTTTTTTACATTTTTTTGAGTACCACCTCACCGGTAGAGCATGAGACACAAAAAAGCCCTTGACTACAAAAAACACCACTTAGCAACAACCAAAACATCAGTGAGTTATCAACATTACTCTGAAACTGTGAGGAACCAATTTAGTTTGGATTCAGCCATTTTAGTTTGCCTCAGCCCTGTTTGTCAGGGTTGTCAGAAACACGAGGGGGGAGGTTGTGCACACCTGCCACTTGCAGGGGGCAGCCAGGAGTGGGGGAAGCCTCATCTCTGGGGAGACTTCACCTGGCAACACCTCGCATGGGGCACTCAGTAGGAGACACTGCGGAGGGGCTTCTCCAGTGAGGTTGTGAAAAGGTCTCCGCCAATGGGCAGCAAAGAAAGTTTGGACCAGATCAATGGTCTCTTGTCCGTGGGCAGACTTTGGGAGGGGCTGGGGATGTAAAAACTGACTGCATCACAGCTCAGCAGGGCCACTCGCCGGGGCTTGCTGCTGTGCCTTGGCTGGCTCACTCCCTTCCTCTGCCCTGGCCCCAGCTGGCCTTCTGCCTCTTCTGCCCTTGCTGGTTCCTGCTCGCCCTCGCACCTGTCCTGCCTCACTGTGTCCCTGACTGCTGCCCTGCCACTTTGCCCTGCGTCCTTGCCCAGACTCCCTGCATTTGATCCTGTCGTGCCGATCCAGCTGCCCTGATCCAGCCGGTCGCTGCCGACTCTGTCCAGGCTCCTGGACCTCCCATCCGAGCGCCCACTCACCATGTGTCTGACGCACAGACAGGCAGCACGCACAGCCCCTGCTGCCTGGGCACCGACAGCACTTCCCTGACTCACTGGTAGTAATGCCCTCTTTTCTTCTCTGTCTTCTCTCTCTGTCTCCCCTCTCCCCCAGTCCTTTTAACATTTTCCTTCCTTCTTTTCTGTCTCTTCTAGCCCTCTTCCGTCTGGACAACTCCTTTTTCTTCTCGCATTCGTTACTAATAAATGGTTCTCAGATACAACGTTTGCCTCGTTTGGCTTACTTCCATTCCCAACCACCCATTATTAAAAGAACTCCTCACTGTTCTCCACATTGGAACTCTATTCCAGCTGAAACAGCTGTTCCATAGGACCTACATCCACAACTAAGGCCTACAGACTCCAGAACGCAAAGACAAATCTATGGTGCCTCATGCTGTTGAGCTGTTACAACTGCCTTAGTAACTATCACTAGCAGATTACCTAGAAAGCAGTTTACCTGAAATGCTGATTTGAACAAAGGGAAGCTTTATTTACGGGCAGCCTGACCATTCCTTTGAGCATTCCTGGGACAAAGCTTCAAAATAATTTGCTTCACCAGACAATCCAGCCACAATCCCTGATGTGCTAGGAGCACTAAGGGAGGCAATGCACTAGAGATGCAGGCAAAAGCTTCTGGGTGTGCTCTTCTCTGCACTACACATCATGAGCAATGACTGTTCTGAAAGCCTGTGTTAGAAAAAGCCATGACTGACCTGAAATGCTACCCACAGTCAGGACGCAGTAAAACCAACCAGCACCCGAAAACTCCCACAAGAACCATGTTAAAATGTGCAGACCTTTCATCTGATAGTCAAAGGTTAGCTCTTCTCCAGCCTTGATGGTTCGGGTAGAGAACAGCGCTATTCGAGGAAGACGTAAGTCGAGGTTATCAATAAACACGTTGAAGACTTGAAGATTTGGATCACACTGTAAGCAAAAATTAATGCAATTTCTGTTTAGAAAAATTAACATTTAATTTCACTGAAGCGTTTAAGTAAACCAAGGTCACAGGAAAGAAAGAATGGGTTCTTGTCTCAGTGACAGACTCTGTAATTAAATTATTTTCTGAAATCAACAAATTGAAATAATGTTCCAGGAGAACATTTGTAGCTCAGATTCAAGTCCTTCCAGGAAGGCAACCTTTGCACAATGTGTAGACTACACTAATATGCAACAAGCTATTAAAAAATGGCACCCTCAAAGGTGACAACAAGAATTAGGACCAAATAATTAGAGCTACGTTCAGAGGCTAGTATGTACCAACAAAAGCCATTAAAAAAATAAAAGTTGAAATAAAAGTAAAACAACATAGTGTTTTAAGCCACACAAATTTACCACTCTGTATTGATGTTTAAGAATTGCTTCCAGGCCAGAGATAACATCTTCACACTATGCATGAATTTCTACTGTCAACTGCAAACCTGCTTGGCTTCTGAATTCCCTGCCATGGCCTGGGTGCTAGGAGGAGGGTAAAGGTCACTAACCAGGAACTAGAAACCACTTCCTCATTTTCTCTGGTTAAGTGTCAGAAGTCAGTAGTTCCTGAGACTGTTAAACTCTGCATGCTTTTCTACTCTTTAACAATGAAATATATCACACATGAAAGAATCAGAAGTGAAGTTACATGAAGACATTTAATTTCACTCCCATTTGTGAACGTGAAGAGCAACTGTCTGTATCTAAAACTCTTCTTCATCCTTCTCCCTGGCAAGCCTGCATGAAATAAAAGTATCATCAACTCACAAACCTGAAGACATGAATTTTCTGTACGTGTAGAACACTGACTACGTATCTCACAAACAGTGAGAATTAGTGAGAATCAGTAAGAAATAGTAATTTTTAGTTCAGGAATCCTACCAAATGCAGCTCAGCCTTCTTGCTTTGGTACTTCAGTTGAACTTGAATAAAACACTACAAAAAATTGCTTTTGAGATCTCTGGGAAGTTTAGGAAAAATTATATTTCCCCCCTGTAGATACCTAAGAAAGCACAGGAATTTTCTCTTTTTCCTCTACCAAGTTTGCAGGATAAAATTCAGAGTAACATTCCATCCTGCCCAGTTACAAAATAACACATCAATTCCTGTCATCTCTGACTCCTGGCTGATTTTATTAAGGACCTGTCACATGTTAAGTATTTCAGGTACTCGGAAAAAACACACCCAAACCAACTCTATTTTGGTTGTCTAAAACCAGCTGATTCAGTGAAAACTCCAGTCCTATAGGATGTCCACTTCAGGCAGCATCTCTCTCCCAGATTTTTGTAGGCAGTCTCAGTCCAAGTAAGGCCAAGTATTCTGCTCTGTTTATTACATCATCTGATTAACTGGACTGTGCTGGCATGAAGCAAACTACTCCAGAAAAACTGTGAATATGGTAAGGAAATATTTACAGTAGAAGACATTTCTAGCACAATTAGGATAATTCTCCAAATTCTTAGTATACACAACAAGGTCTTACACTGTGGTTCACAAAGTGGGACACATTTCCATATCGAGCTGCATCTACTGTAAATTCATCTGAGTCATAGTCCAAATCAAACAAGTATGTATTTCCCTGGTTGTCATAGAGCTGGCCTCGCCTCTCTGCTTCCTCACTTGTAATCACCTAAAAAAAAAATAAAAAGGAAAAAATAAACCTGTATCATATTATTAACTATTACTAAATCAAAACAAAAGTCACAATCAAGATAGAAAAATACTTAGTAAAAAATACCACAGTAAGTTTTTGATGTTGAAATAGCATTCCATCTAATGAATGAAGAATACGTAAGAGTATAGACAGCTGAACTAATTAGTGACTGAGGCTTCTCTGGATGCAATTTGTCTACAGCTGATGCACAGCATTACCTTGTCTCTGGAAAAAAGTACATATCAGCACCCTCTATTAATAGTTTTGATGATGACTATACAATCAACTGTTTCTACCTAAAGTTTCTATATACACACTTTTTCCATTAGACTCAGAAAGCCTCATTAACTTCACATAAAACCAAGATTCTAACCTTCTCCCTTCACACAGATGATCAACAGGTATCAGTCTTTAAAACCCAGCCACATTTACAGCCCGATATTCATTTCCTCCCTTCCCAGAAGCATCTCTTTTTCCTATTTTTGATTGCAATGAAAGATCCTATTCATGGCAGCTCAGACAGATACCACTTCACAAAGCTCAATCTATTCAATTAGGCAAGTGTGTCGCTGTCAACAGATAAAACAGCGTAAACAACTTCATCTGCAGCCTGTCACATTGAACACATTCTGTTGTGCAGACCCAGCAAAGAAATAATAATTTGGCAGCAAGAGAGATACAAAAGGTGATGGAATTGGACAACAAATCCTTCTAAAATCTGACAAATGAGATTTGAGAACTCAGCAGTAGATATTAAGTAGATTCACGTGAAACGGTAAATATACACTTTCCTTTAAGCAACAAAATTACACAATCATCTTTCTGCATTAACAAGAGATATTCGGAATGTCTGACCTCTTGTATCTTTAAAGGAAATGTATGAACGGGAGAAGTTAGCAGCTTTGGTAGAGGAAGCATAGAGGAAATCTACTCAAGACCATAAACATTGTACAAAGGGACAGAAGGAAATACGTTGAGTCAACATGGTAGCAAGGCAGGTTTGTGGTAGAAATGCTGTAACATTTCCACTGTAACAGAGAGGCTGCCAGGAACTCCCAGAGCCCTAGAGCAGAGCAGAGGCTGAACCACATAAACGCAGGGCAATAAAAAAATCTCAAGAGTAACTCAAGGTCTGTATTTTATAACATAAAAGTTCTCTTTGAAATAGTATGAGATTGAATAAACAGATAATGTCCGTACTATGAGTCTTATTCATACTGTTAATCAAAAGCAAGAAATGTGTTTGGAAATACTACCTTAGAAGATCAGACAAAACAGAAAAGGGACTGACAGACTGTGCAGGGAGTTTCATAGCAACTGTGCTTTGGGAAAGGCAAAAACTACAAAAAAGATGATCTGGAAACAATGGAGAATATGACTGCCATGAAAGAAATTAAGGACTTGCCTTTAGAAATACTATTAGGGCATGTATCTAAAATAATTCTTTAGTGCCATATGAGATAAATATTCTCTTTACATTTCACTTTTTAGAACTGCTCTGGAATGAAGGAATGTTCTAGACAATGTAATTTTGCTGTGGACTTGAATGTTCATTTATTTCTCTACTCAAAAGCAGACTGATCTATTATATATTAGAATCACAGAATATCCTGAGCTGGAAGAATCCCACAAGGATCACCAAGTCCAACTCCTGGCCCTGCTCAGGACATCCCCAGGAAACACACCATGTGTCTGAGAGTATTGTCCAAAGACTCCATGAGCTCTGTCAGGCTTGTTGCCATGATCACCTCCCTGGAGAGCCTGTTTCAGTGTCTGACCACCCTCTGGGTGAAGAAGTCAAGAAGTGTTAAAACTGAGAGAAAGTTCAGTAAGATTTTTCCTAACATTTCCTTGACTGTATATAATTCACCTATACGACATAAATACATACCTACCTCTCCAACATACTCCATCACAAAACTGTTGGTTTTAATTTTCTGGAGGGTTTTTACTCCCCAGCCACGGCCATTGTTGGTTCTGAAGATGCAGAGGGAATATGGAGTCCCTTTCTGTACGATCCTATTTGGGCAGTCAGGCCCACACCTACAATATGAATTGCACTCATAGATGGGCAAGCCAGGCTGGATTTTCAATTTCTTACGTTTATTGTAAGCCAAAATAAACCCAGCCTCCTTTGGACAGCACTTCTCTGCAGGGCAGTCAGCACATTCGCAGCCAGTTGTTATTCCATTGAGCACATTTATTCCTGGAGCAGGTTTATACTCATTGATGTAGTAGAAGTCTAAAGGAGGGCCTTCAAGATCCACAGTGTTTTCTACCAGAATCATTGCTTTATGATTCTTTTTCCTGTTGAGTTCTTCCTTCCACCTCTGCAGAGCTATTCTCTGTTTAGCCTTCTTTACAATATAATCTGCAATTGCAGGTTTCAAAGTTTTAACATGGTTTCTCACTTTCGTTGCTTTGCTTCCTCTCCCCCGAGACAAGTACTCATTCTTGTCTCTAAGAAAGTTCTGAAGAAGCAGAGGGCAGTTCAGATGTTTCGCAGGTTCCCAAGTATTTGAAGATTCTGGCCATCCTTTCCATTTCACAAGATAGTATGCTTTGCCCTTGAAATACAGAAACAGATACAGATTTAGCCAGAGTTCATGTTGCTGAAATCCACCATCACAGAGTACACAGACAAACACAACAGCTCTGGAGTTAAGGATCAGCACACAGGGCAGAATGCCTTGATGTCCCCATAAAAATTACAGCCGGGGAGAATGAGAAAAATCAGGGTTTTTGTTTGCAAGTTTACTTATAGCACAACTTTGCCTACTTTACAAATCATCTCTAGGGGCAAAAAAATCAAAAGTTGGGATGAACTCTGATAGCTAACAGCATACCTGGAGAAGGAGGAGGCTAGTTTGTCAAGACAGGTTGTAAGTTATGCTAACTCGCTGTATGACTCGTATGCACAAGGAGAATGCAGTTGCATCACATACAGAACAAAAAAAATAAATCCAAAATTTAGCAAAAGTCTAACACCCACTATCAGTCATATCAACCATCCTCCCAGAACAGTAATTAATTTGATACATGTAATATTGTATTCCCAATGAAGCAGCATACATTTGTCCTTTTTAAATAAGTACAAAATAACTGTAACAAAGACAAATCCTGAGACTGAATTTAACAAGAATCCATTTTCAGCATATGGCCTTTATTCTTTGTCAAACAGACTAAAAGAATCAAGAGAGAAATACACATGGTTGTCTGCAAATAAAGGAGAGGCATCATAATTCACACCAAGCTACCACCTAAAGCATCAGCATCAGATATTCAAAGATGAAATATTTCATATTCTAACAAGTCTTTAATTTCAGGAAAAGATCTTCCTTCCACATACTGAAAGTAGCAGTTTACACCATTTTCTGTTTACAGTTCTAAGTTTAAAATACATTTAATTTGATGCCAGCAAAAGCTTGTCCTCACTGCCTGCTGCTTTATATTACGAGCAAAACTACGTTTGGCTTGCTTCCAAATTTCAGCTGAAAGAGTGATCAAATTGGTCTGTGTTTCTCTTACCTCTTCTACCTTGTAGTCACACAAATATTCCACCTCATAACTCTTTAGACTCCTGTTGGTGATTCCAATGGATTTACATGTGAGATTTTCCTTCCTACATAATTCTTGGAGGGTTTCAAGTGAAGCTAGACATGGCACATACCAGGCTACAATAAGAAAATTGGTAAAGAATCCTATTTAATGTCTCAGCTAAATTGAAATCATTATGCCTCATCCCAGAGTCCCCACATTACCATTTCTGACAACAGTCCATGAGCCTCTTGCACAACTGCAGCGTCTCCCACTCAACACTCCTCTAACGGGTCAAGTGAAACACGTTAATGATTCCCTCCCTGCACCTTTATTCTGTACAGTACGTACACTTATAAAGAACAATATATATTCTGGAGGGCAGAGACTTCCACAGGTGAAAGCTACACTAAGCACCGAGCAATTTTTCTACAATTACAGCATCGAATAACTGAACTACGGCAAGCAGGAAACCTCCATTCTTTAACAAGACCGCCAAATTTCTGTAGTCAAGCGCAACTAAGCACTTTCGATGCAACCATGGTGATTGGACAAGGAGATAGAGACCCACAGCTCTCATCCAGAAGGATCGCGAGTGCTCTGTCAGCCAGGCGGATTTAGAGGGAGAGGACACTCCGCAGGGCGCCAGCGCCTGGGAAACATGGGGATCAAGGGGCTGGATGAAGTCCAGAGCCAGAGCCACCGGCTGCAGGGCCGTGCCCGCCTCCCCCCGCAGCTCCGCGGGGCTCTCCCGCCCCGGCCCCCGGCGCAGTTCACAGCGCAGGAGCTCGGGAGGAGGCGGCGGTGCCTCTCCCGCGGCCGTGCCGGGATCCAGCGCTTCTCCCCGCGTCCCACCCCCGTTCCAGGTTTACCCCAGGCACCTCCCGCCCTCCTCCCACAGACCCCCCTGGGGCAGCGGGCAGGATCCTCAGGGAAGCGGGCAGGACCCCCCACACCTTCCTCCCCCCGCCCCGCCGGGGGTCTGTGGGAAGGGGCGGTGGGAACGGTCCTGACGGAGCCGGGCGCCAGGGACCGATAGCGGCTCCCGCCGCCGAGAGCGAGCGGGAGCCTCCGCGCCCGTCCTCCCCTCGTCCGTCCCGGCCCCCCAGCGCCCGGAGCAGGTCGGGCAGAACCCGGGGGGGCGGCAGAGCCCCGGGGGGCCCCGTCTCCAGCCCGCTCCCCCCTCACCTCCTCGCCAGCCCTCCATGTTGGGGGGGGGCCGCGCTCGGGCCACGCCGGCTCCACCCCCTGCCGGAAAGGGGGGGAGCCGAGAGGGCGGCCCGGTGCGCGCGCGGCTCCGCCCGCCCTCCCCTTTCCCGCCTCTGCCGTGAGGGGCGTCCGGTGGGACGGGCTCGGGAAAGCGGGAAGGGCGGGGCGAGCGGCTGAAAGGGAGCGGGACGGGTTTAAAAGCCATTTCGCTTTTGTTCTTATTGAGCTCTGCAGTGCTTGAGGCAAGCGGCGGGAGCGCGAGGCAGCTTCGTTCCCGGGCCCCTCAGCTGCAGAGCTGAAAGGAAGAACCTCGGAGAAATGGTCCAGGCACTTCTTGGGGGAGGGGAAAAACAAAAAAGAAGTTACACCGTTATCACACCTCACTCCTCCGATGAGGTGTTTAGTATTAATGTAGCTTTGACATAATCACAGAATCGATTAGTTTAGGAAAGGCCTCTGAGATAATCAAGTCCAACCTATGACCAAACACTACATTGTCAACCAGCCATGGCACTGAGTGCCACGTCCGGGCTTTCATTAAACACTTCTAGGGACGGTAACTTCACCACCTCCCTTGGGCAGCCCATTCCAGTGCCTAAATATGTTCAATGTGAAGAAATTCCTCTCAGTGTCCAACCCAAATCTCCCTTGTCACAGCTTAGAGTCCGCAACCTCTCACCCTGTCGGGCTCTTTCTCCCAAGGAAACCATTGACAGGAAGGCTCCTTTCGGATGGCTGTAGAAGAGGTTTTCATGTTCGCTCAAACCCCAGGTAATGGAACACAACTCTCTTCAAATCCAGACAGGTATCCCTTGCTCTATCTTCTCCGATTTTTGAAGTTCTACTGTAACACTTTCAGTATTTTACAAGGTAACACACTGTTGTAAGCACTGAACTATTGTCCCTTAACTGCACTTCAGGCTGAGACCCTCAAATCCCACAGGCACACTTGCCTGCTCCATCTCCTCATTGAAAAAAACTGCCAGCGTATACCCAGACAAATGTATGACAACACAGATTAAAACAGTGCCACACAGAATGGAGACTGCCAGGATATGCATTAAAAAAATGTATTTTAATAACGTATAAATAAGCACATTTAACTCTTACATTTCTCAGGTAGTATCACAAAACCATTTAAAAAAAAACTCCTGAAAAAAAAAATTATCCTGCTCAAGAGGCCAGTGCAAATGGGCTCCACCTTCACGGTTTTGGGCAATATCAAGACCACATAGGAATCCAATATAATTACCAGAGAGTGGATTTTCACCAGTCTAGTTCTCACTGGTTCAAAGCTATGCTGCTGAAGCCACAAATGCACTGGCTGAACGGGTACAAGACCTGATTAGTCAAGGAAAAATCTTCAAACTACGTAATATGCTTGTTGCTGAACCACAGGCACAAGCATTTGTGCTTTGCATTTGGTAAATCAAGTGCTGATAATTCAACGATCAGCTGTCCACATGTCTTGACTAACGTTTTGCACCACACTCCCAACAGACTTGGTGGCAGATTAACATTTTACTTTAGTTTATTACAGTCCTCTAAGAATCATCAGAGACACCCCCGAGACTCACTGCTTTGGCAGAAAAGGCAGTAAGAGACAAAAAACAAGTTAGAAAAATGTTGCCTTCCAAAATGGACTATGATGCCACTTCAACAGTGATGATTTCACACTTTCCAGTATCTTGATCCGTGCAGGTAACGTGCAAAGACCCATCCCTAGATAAAAGAGAGGGTTATGTTTAGGATCATCTCAACACAGCACTTACTACGTTACTGCATGTTCTAGAGAGGGTAATAGTCTTCACACAGATGAAAGGAAGACAGATCAGCATCAAAATATCCAGGGACGAACATGCTTCAACACAGATGAAATTGGTTTATGAAATAAAGTTTAATTTAGTTAGTGTTTTCATATGCACTTCTTGCCCTTAAAGCATCTATCTTTTCTACATATGCTGGAATAGATTCAGGAACACATTTAAATATTGCAATTGAATTTATTTAGTACATGTTTCTAAATAGAATATGTGGTAATATTATTCAAAATATTGTGAGAACTCTGACTAACAGCAACAGATTGATAAACATGTCTTGTCATAGCACGAGAACTTGACTTCTGAAGTGTAAGCAGTCTTTAAATTCCAAGGATCTCCTTCAACAAGGAAAACCTTAATTGTCAAAATCCAGGAATTAAGAAACAATATTGAGCCCTACTTCATCTAGCCATACAGTCACACAAAATATTTAGACAGAAATAGATGTTCTCTACTAAACTTCCTCTCTTTTTCAGCTAAGTTACTTAAACCTCCTTCAAAATAATGCTGTTTTTCTGCATGACAGAATTGCATCTATAATCCCCAAAATGTTTTTCTTATCAGTGCTCAGTATAAATCTCTGTATGACAAACAAGGAATTTTAAGTGAGCTCTATTAATAGGCATTAATACATCTGATAATACAAGAAAATGAAGTATTTTGAACTTAAATAGCAAGTACAAGTTTCCTGTGGCACTGTTTCTCTTCTTAACAACCCTGCCTCTGAACAAACAGAGCCACTGTAAATTCTACAATCCTTCTAACTAAAAAAGACAAAATCTCCTTCAGTTTTTCCCAAGAGTGTGGGCATTCGGCAAAACTATCCAACCCACTTCCACAGGAAGTTTGAGATCCTGACTGCTTTCAAGCATGGTTAAACTGATCAACGATTCAGAAGTTGCTGAAAATAACCTACACAATTGTATTAAGCTTTGTTTCTTTAGGAATCAAACAATGACAGCACCAAATGCACTGCAGAAAACCCACATTTCTACAGAATTTACCTCTGCCAGGACTGTACAGCCCTGTGACCAACGAAATGCTGAAATTTCTCACAACAAAATTAAATACTCTGTAACAGGAGCAAAGACTGTTTATCAGAAGTGTGACATAGCAGGGTAAAAAGCAGAACAACAAGTGTTTTGGGTACCTTTTCATAGTGAGAACAGTTAGTATATCATGTAGGCCGTCCTCCTTTTCATCTAAATCCTGGAGTACAATCTATTTAAAAAAAAAAGTTTTATTATAATCACGTTCTTCACGTTCTTGTGCAGCAGTTCAAGGGAAGTGATACAACAGCTAAGA
This sequence comes from Picathartes gymnocephalus, assembly GCA_013390045.1. NCBI lineage: Eukaryota > Metazoa > Chordata > Aves > Passeriformes > Picathartidae > Picathartes > Picathartes gymnocephalus. The sequence goes on along the minus strand of WEKY01040118.1, from coordinate 261,722 downwards.
TGTAAAAATTCATGCATTTTTAGCTATTTGCACTATTGTTTCTGTGATTTGGTTCAGGATCTATCCTTAAGAGAGCTGAAGTACCGATCACTCCCACAGTCTCGTTCAGAATCAGTACTGTAATTATTAGGTAACATCCCTTCCCTATCCCCTTTAAAGACACTTGGACAGAATTAAGGTGGAATAACAATCTTCTTAAATATTCCATCAATTTCAGACACATCTGCCCCTTCCCTGATGCTTTCCAAGGAAAGCACATCACAACTGTTTCAGAAAAGCTGTGTTCATAATTTTATCTTCCACTGTGATAAACTGAATTCAGTATTTAATACCAAGATCCAGTCCAATCTAGGAAGATCAAAAATTAGTCAACACATTAGCTATGCCATTTTCTTCACCAGTTTTATTTTTAAAATGTTGGTGGATCTGTGCACGACTGGAATAACTGGTAAAGGTCTCTCATCCCCGGTGATCTTATTACGGTAGTGCCAAGTGTCAAACCCTGTCAGCCATTTAGGAATTCAAGAGGAAACTTCAGTTTCTTTACAAAGTAGTTCAATATTTTGCATGTCCAGAAGAATAATTAAAAGACCAATGCAAAAGAGATGTATGTCACTGTAATTTTCTAACAAGTTTTGGTAGTGGTGGAATTAGTTTCCATTTTTTTTCCAGGTCCAACTGATTTCCAGGTAGCTGCTGTTAAAAGTGCACAGCAATGTGCACATACCCACCTGTGCAAATTTCTCTGCGTTCATGGGACTCTTTCCCAATGACTCGTACAGCTCAAGGCACACAGAGGAAATATTTCCAGGAGCATGGAGGGTGTGCTGCCTTCGAGCTGGCAGAGGTGTCCCTGATGGAAATAGCACTGTGAATTTGTCAGCCCCTGACTCATCTACTCCCTTAGAAAAGAAAAAAAAAGAATAGAGTTAATGTTTTTCTTTAAGTGCTTCACTGAGCTGGAAGTGTTACAACAATGCTTCACAAGAAAAGAAATCCAAGCTTCATTCCATCTGTCACATTTACCATCACAGCAAGTAAAAAACCTGACATTACTATAAATGAGGAGTCCAGCTACTACAACATAGGAAAGATACAATTTATCTCCCCTTAAAATCAGTTTTTCCTGTCAATTTTGTCAATAAACCTAAGTTACCACATACTGCTGATCTATAGCAAATCTCTAGAAGGAATAATAAAACAATCCTGTTTCTCTAACATCAATCTTACATAATTAGTGCTATATATTCAGTGCAGCAGTAAAATTTTCTAATATTCTAATTTTAGCCTTACCTTAAGAAGAATATCTTTGGCAGAACACTCAATGAGTGCATCTTCTTCTAACAAGGTATTCTCTTTCCCTAGCAGAATTCCTGCCTCTATGGCTGCACCAATGGGAATAACTTCATCTGGAGGAATTGAATTCAGTAATTCCACAGCTGGGAAAATATCTTTGATCAGCTGCTGTAGCTTTGGGATTCGAGCAGACCCACCACAAAGAACTACCTGAAAAACACATCAAAATTATTTCAAATCTTTATTCTGTCAAATAAAACAGACAGGTCACACTTTACAGTAACGTGCAAGTAATGCAAACTGCTCTGGGATATGTTACCATCTGCAATTGTTTAAGTAAAAATTGATGTAATCTTTGGTTGACTTCTGATACTTTTTCTTTTGAAATTAAAGGAAATACGATGTATCTGAAAAGTTTATCTTACAGCAAGAATCACTTGCATAAAGTAACACTTTGAAAATTGAAAAATTCATCACAAAAAGAACATCAGGTTTAAAGGAACTTCTAGAGGTGATCTGATCCAGCCTTCTGGCTGGAATAGGTATAGTTACAACAGGCTGCTCAGGACCTTTCCTCCACAGATACAAATTTCACCGACTCCATAGGCCCTTAATTCAGCATCTGATGTCCCTCATACTACACATTCCTTTCCTGCAATCTAAAATTTCCCCATGTTGTAACTTGTGCTGCTTGCCACTCACCCTTCCATCATGCACCTGGAGGAAGGAGCAAGTCAGGTTTTATTTGTAAGTCCATATCTTATTACAGTGACTTTGTTGAAATCAGCCAGATCTGGAAACAAAGCTAACTCCCACTTTTCCTCGTGTAAAACATAAACCTAACTTACAACTCTGAAGTTATTTATTTCTACATTTAAAGTGTTCCACTGCCCTCCATCCAAAGCATTAAAACCTGAGAGCCTAAAAGGCCACCTAAAAACCACTGCCACCAGAAAACAAAAGCCATTCTTTGAACAGTGGCCTGGGATACTTCATTATCCATCAGAGAAACTGAGATGTGACACAGCAAACAGTAATTAAGAGTCTGAAACAGCATCAAGTGTCATTGAAAGCACCAGGCAGCTTTAGAAGCAGACCTGATGAGCCAATTCTGCCAGCAATGAATAGAGCGCCATTTGCCATGCACAGGTACAAAGGGGGTGAGATGAATTTCCTCTCTTACACCAAGAAAAGAGAGAATCTCATTAAACTACTAATGTCTGCTGCCTTGCTCGCCATCTTTGGGATTAAAGCACTCTCTGTTGTGCACCTCATGTGGTTTTCCAGCCAGCAAGGAGGAGCACAGGCACGAAGTGGACACTTAGTGATTTGTTCAACTTTAAGTCAAAACCTTGCCTTTCTTCATAAGTGTCAGAAACCCCATCCAAAGTTCAATGAAGGCAGAACAAAGTCCACAGACTGAATTTACGGATGGTACTCCTCAGCTTGAATTTGGGCAGTTACATAAACACACCAAATGGAGACAAATCCTCTCCACCTACTCAATATGCAGCAGTACAAACACATAATTGAATCTGATTCTACCTTATACTTCACTTCCAGTAACTGAAATGAAAGCATATATAGCAGTTCTAAAGATTTTGAATCTGTAGACTTTGTTGCATCCCAGTCGAAATTGCTTAAACATATCATGCAAGAATTTCACTCTGTAAGGGAAACAGCCCCATAAGTATTGTTCTTGTGGAATTATGAAGCATCCTGCAAACAAATGATTTCTATTATTACCTTATTAATATCATCTGCTGTAAATCCAACTTGCTGCAAGAGCTTTTTAATTGCTTCTACACATTTACTAAAAAGTGAAGAACAGATAAGTTCAAACCTGGCCCTAGAAGAGAAAAAAAAAAAAAAAAAATCCATTCAAAAAGGATCATCTCATCCATTAGAGACAAACACTTGAAATGGAAGAACAATAATTCTAGAATATACTTGAGTTCTGCAGCTGGTACTATGACATTTAAAAAAAAAAAACAAACATCTTTTCCCATTATTCATCTCCAAGTGGTTTTGTTGTTGTGGAAGTATCTGTACTATTAATTCCATCAACAACACCTACAAAAATGCACATTCATTCTTCTTCAGTGTACTCTAGAGAAAAAAACCAGCATTGTTGTCTTGACAACACCAGTATTGCTGTCTTGACACATGTCAAAAAATAAAGAACGATCCTGGAACTGCTTCACGATCTTTAAAATGGATACAAGGACTCAATTTTTAGGGCAAATCAAGCTGTGTCCTGATTTTCACACAAGTACATTAAGCAAATTAAAAAAAACAAATTTGTGCTTGCTTTTGTCTCTTTCAAGTTTGCAAAAGAAATTCTACTCTGCACAAATACAACAAATCAAAGTCTGCAACACTGATCCACCTGATCGGCACCCTGATCCAAAAGTGAGCTGACCCCAGTTATACAGTATTGCTTCTCACACCTTCAAACATGCTGTGCCTTATTTGAGCACCTCCAGCTGCTGGAGTTCGCAATGGAAAAGTCTGTTTCATATTGCTAAAGCTGCTGCTGCCTGGAAGAACAATCAAAATGAGCTAAAAATCTCAGTAAGAGATCTTCCCAAGGGAAAAGACACTGAGTAGGACACAGCAGTAGGAACAAAAAGGCAGAAAATATCTTCCTACTGCAGCTGTCACTGAGAGGCAACATCAAGACTTCCAGGACTCCTACATTCTGGATCTCATTTAGATGAAGAGTACACAAGCCATCTTTTCCTTAAGGCAAGTCCAACAACAAAAACATTAAGGGGAAGGAAACAGCCACCTTGATCCATTACAGTATCTACTCCCCTCCCATCAACAACCACACTCCAAAGATGGGGCCGTCTTGTGCCTTTCTGCATTTCATTTTCTAACATTAGGGCAACACTGTTAGTGAGACTGCCCTGAGCACTACAGATTGCAGCGTTACAGAACCATCAACAAGAAACAGCAAATTTGCCTTCAGTCTTACTTCCTTCTCTGAAATAAACACCACCAAAAATCAAAGCTTACTGAACATCTGTAATATGACCTAGAAAGATTTCAGTAGCTTCAAGATCCGTCTTACCTGGACACATTGCAATCAAAATCCAATCCATCATACAATGAATCTACAAAACAGTTTGCACTTCCTAGGGTTGATAAAGAGTGTTTTGCAATATCAGCACTGTTCATTAACTTCATCATGGCTCTAGGATTTCCTCTAATATCATGTTTACAAGACCTGTATTTAAAAAAAAAGATGATACCAGATTAAAGAGGCAGGAATTGGACTGATGACTCTTTCTGAAAGGGAAAACAAGTTAGAGCTCTTGAGCTTTTTTGTAAACATTTTAGTATTAACTACAATGCCATTACTGAAAGTTTGCACACATCTCAACACAGCAGAGCCCTTACAGTTCAACACCAATGTCAGGCAGCATCCACCCAAACCCAGGCATTTCCCAGCCTTCTCCTCGGCCCCAAACAACTGACTGCTCCTTCAACATCATCTTTACTTGAATCATTTCACTCACAGAGAATCTGCTAAATTTTTTTTTAAGCAAGCACCACATAATGAAGTTCCAATCCTAACATCAACATGGTTGGAATTCACATCTTACCTCTGAAACTCAGAAGCTAAGTGTTGTGCTAGAGCTTCTGTGAAGCAAACTCCACCAATGCTGTCGTCTGTGTTTGTAGCAAGCACACGATATATTCCACTGTTTACTTCTATGACCGTGATAGAAAGTGATGTTCCACCCAGTTTATAAACCAGCACGTTGCTGCCACATTAAAAAAAATATTCAAAGTAGCATTGATTTTGATACACTGTCAAAAGATTGCCACCATGTATTGCAGTTTTAATCAGACAAGAAGTACGTGAGAATGGCAAAGAACCACCCAACAAGAAGAACAAAAAAGTTCAAACTGACAGCAGTCTTTGTTATTTTGAAAGTGAATTATCTGTATATTCATAAAGACAACCAAATGCACCTACTGAACTCAGGAGTTCTGCTTTAGTTCTTCCAGCATATGTAAAATGATCCCATCTCCCACAAGTAAAACCAGCTATGCCAAAATATGTCTAAAAAGGAATGCATTTTTCTTCAAGCCAATCAGCTTATTAAAGAGAAATTTGGAAACTGGGGACAAATCTTTAAAGACAATTCGCAAAATATAAAAACCAAAACAAAGGTATTTAAAACACTACAAAATTACAACTTCTAAATGCTTATTATCTTGATTAAGAGAAAAAGCAAAACAAGCCTCATGCTAAGGCAACACAGCATTCCCTCATTTAAGATTTCTCAGGATTTAAGTACGGCAGCTTAAAAAGAAGTAAAATACTAGGATTTTACCTTTTCCCAGTGGGTGAATCTTGGCCAATTCCATAAGCGAGGAGAGCTGCAGACGGTTCATGAATTAATCTCATGACATTGAACCCAGCAGCTACAGCTGCTTCCCTGCAATGAGCCATAATAGCATTCCATTTTACTTTAATGACCTCACTATAGTCACACACTATTACGATTTCACCTGAACTACATGTGCCACCTCATCAGACCTTGTTTATAGCTTGATATTAACAAAACTGAGTGACTGGAAAAGTACCAAGAAGTTCAGTTGCTAATGTGTTCTTCAACTAACTGGATCTGCTGTGTGCTCATTGTCAAAAGAAACACTGGTCTATCAGACTACACAGCCCATAAAAACTGCAAAACACCCCCGAACTACAAAATTAAAATCCCACCCTAAATCAAACTTGGTAACTTATATTCAGGTGTGGTATTAAAAGTTAACACTCCAGGAATATCGATTTACCTCAAAACAGATTTATTGTGCCTCACTCGTAACATTTTACTTACATGTTTTCTTGCAAACTTCAGTAAGCCTGGGAATACCCCACAACTTATCTCCTCCACTTTGAAGTTACACCAGAGCAACAGAATGTTTCATTATAGACACTGCAAATCCCCAGCTCGCTGTTTTCTGACCAACTTTTAGATGTGCTTTATTTCTTTCTTTCATGACAGTTAAATGTAAGGGCTTCTACATATCAGAAAGCAGAAATATATGCTGCCATTTACGCTCAGCTTTAAGCATCCTTATGTTTTCCTACTGAGGAACTGTTAGAGCAAAAGTGTTTCCAAACAGAATTTTCAAATAGAAAACTGGTATGTATTCCATATCTGCACTCTGACAAAGCAGACCTCAACAGGCCATGTAGCACCACTTTGGGGAGTATGAAGGGCAGGGAGGGGACATGATGGAGGAGGGTGAGAAACTATTTGCATTTCAAAGGGGTCACAAAAGATCCTGATTTGAAACAAGGTTCTATCCTTGATGAAATCAAAATCCCATCACTCTACTGATTCAGAATTTTATTTTGGTCACATCAGCGAATTTCCATTGAAAGTTTCTCAACTCAGGATTGAATCTCTTGCTTTCATGTTTTCCCAGTTTAAATAACATCCCAATATTCTGACTGATGATCATAAGCTGAAGTCCAGCAGCAGAATTGCCACTGCTGATCTTCCAGCCCATCTGCTTTAGACACACAAAATAACAGAAAAATCTCAATGTTCTTACCCAAGGGCATTTTTCTGATTCTCTCCAAAATCAAATGGTACAGTGATAACAACATCGTTCACGTCTGAACCCAACGCAGACTGGGCAGTCTCTGTTTAGAAACGCAGGCAGAGCATGGTGAGCAAAAGCAAAAAAGAAAAAAATATGACATCTTAAAAATACAAGGACAACTTCAAAAGCTAAAACATGTTACAAATTTCATTATTATGCACCTTTCATTTTACTGAAAATTAGTTTTGCCACATCTTCTGGGTTAATAAGTTTGTTATCTATTTCATAATGAAGTTTTCCATTCTTCTCAATTATCTGTAAGCAAAACCAAAAAATCTTTGTTAGACAGTTTTGGTTAATAACAAAAAGTCATGATTAATTTAGGTTCTGTTTAAAGTAAAAAGCACTGGACTGTGTAAACAGTCTCTGCATTGGTACTCTACTGTAAGGGAATAAATGCTTTCAAGATGCTTATCAAAGTTCACAAAAAGACCTGTAGCATATGACAGGCACAACAGGGACATTTAAGAACTTCAAGAGTCCAAACTGTCCCTTCTATTAAGTTTTCCTGAGTACAAAAGCAATGTTTAGAACAAAAATACACTCATGGTTATATTCCATAAGAAAAACCCCAGCTATTTATAAAATCACACCAACATGAACAGTCAAAACCCAGGGGAAAACTCACTCTTTTGTGATGAATGTATTCTCCAGGATAATTTTTCTCTTGTTTTGCAAAATATTCTAGCAACAAGGACAGTATTACACAAATTTAATACTGAGATTAAATCAGCTGGGTAAAGATGTTAATCACAAGGTGCTGCAACTTGAGTATCTTTTACCAGCTCTAAGAAAAACCACAACGCTGCTATCCAAATATATAAAGATTTACCCCTTTGGAGAAGGATTAAGAGATAGATAAAAATTTTTCTGTTGCAACAATATTATGCTGACAGATCCCAGAACATGGTTATCTACTGGATAAAAACAGAAACATTCCACATAGTACCAAAGTGACCTCATATGATGAGAGCTGATCACTACAGAATAGAGGCATGGTGTGCCCCAAACAATGACAAGAAAAGTACAAAATTATACAAATCATCATACTCACAGAGCATTTGCTTTCTGCAATATATTTCTTTGCCTGAGGGTCACCAGAGCTGTCCAGAAAAATTCAAAATATTAAAATAAATCACACATTCAAAGTTAATTGCACAAATGCATCCTTCACTCTACAGATACATTTACAGAGTAGAAAAAAACACAACAGTTCTGACTGGTGGCCTCTTTCATTCTCCTTTCCCCAAACTTATGATTGAAAAAAATGCCTACTAGTTAGGGAAAAGGGAAAACAAACCCCAACACAGTGTTTTAACCTGGTATCCCCCATGACCATTATAAAAAATTTCAGTGAAGTTCTGCATCTGAAAAGTGCTGAAAAATACACCAGAACGGATAACATCCTCTAGGCTCCTGTCAATGAAAGGGCTGTAACACATAGCTGGGTCATCACTAAAACGTTTTACTACATCTCTCATGTTAAATCCAACCCAAGAGGTTTAGTTCTACTGTCACTGCAATTACCAGCGCAAATTATCACAGCTCCACTAACAGGCACTAGTCAATAGTTTCAGTATTGCAATAAAAACAACATAAAGTTTCATGCAAACAAAACCACAATGGCTTTTACACACAGAAAAGCAATCAGGTGACAAATTGTAGTTGAGAAACTAAAGTATGTATGAAAAGCAAATATGCAACTTGTTACTGTAGTTCACAATTTGATATTCACAGACAAGTTCAGACCTAAAATAAAATTTTTCTTCTCTACTTTTCCATTTTTACAAGAATCTCTTTGCTGCTGGAGGAAAATATAGGCTAAGAAGCTCATAATACCAACCTGTCTAGGGCAAGGCGTTCCCGCCCACGGCAGGGGGGTTGGAAGGGAGGTGATCATTAAAATCCCTCCCAAACAAAACCATTCTGTGACTCTATGATTTTTTAAGAGATGCCTTCAATATTAAAGCTCAGACGTTAAACCAACTTTAAATGGAAAAATTTCTCACCGTCCCTTTCACGCCGTTCTCTTACCTTCGCCCAAGGATCTGCTTTACCTTCACTACAGTGTTTGAAATATTTCTTATCCTACTTTGCTTCGCAGCTAAGCCAACAACCTGAATGAGAAATAAAGGAAAGAAAAAACTGGTTATCAGTCAGAGCCCCCGCCCTTCCTCTTCCCCACACCACCCCGGTGCAGGGGCAGCCTAACCTCCTCGCTCTCCGAGAATGCCACGACCGCAGGAGTGACCCTGTCCCCGGCGTCGTTGGCGACCACGTCGGCGCGGCCATCCTGGGGAGAGAGAGAGAGGGAGGCACAGCCGTGAGCCTGGGGGTTTCACCGCCGAGGGGAAGCTGCAAGCGGCAGAGACCCCCGGGCCGAGACCCCCGAGCGGGCCCCAGCCCTCACCTTGTACACGGCGGCGCAGGCACAGGTGGCGCCCAGGTGGACCCCGATGGCCGCCATCGGCCCCTCCCGCCCCGACGTGCCCCGCGCGCGCCCGCCCTCAGCCAATCCCGCGCCGCGCTGCGCCGTCCCCGGCGGAGCAGCCAATGGGAAAAAGCAGAGCTCCCGGCGTCATCGCGCATAGCAACGGGGCAGACTCTGCGCGCGAGGCGCGCGGGTTTTGGCGGGAAGCGGCGCTGAGGGCCGGGAGGGCGAAGCGGCGGGTCCGTGAGGGTCTGTTTGACCCGGGATACCCGGGCGGCGAGAAAAGAGGACGGTAATTAGAAAATAGAGAAGTTAAAATAGAAAATCGAGATTAAAGTGGAGAAAGCGGCCGCTCTGTGTGTGGTTTATGTCAGTGGCACCTCTCGCGGTTTAATTGCTGCCAGTGAAGCACATGGAGGGAGACGTTGTAAATCAGAGAATCACAGAGTCTTTTCCAACCTTTTCCATTAGTTTAGAAAAGACCTCTGAGATCATCTGAGTCCAACCTATGACTGAACACCACCCTGTCAACCAGACCATGGCACTTAGTGCCACATCCAGGCTTTCCTTAAACATTTCCATGGATGGTGACTGCACCACCTCCCTGGACAACCTGTTCCAATATCTATTCGTCCTTTCTGTGAAGAAATTCCTCCTAAAGTCCAACCTTCCTCTATTACAGAAATATCTCTATATCTAGTGCTGCAGACTGAGCTGAACTGTTGGTTTTGCATCATCTAATGAGGCATGACCAATGTTTGAAAGCAAAGCTTAGTGTCCCATAATGCTGCACTGCTCTTGGAGAAATTCATTCTCAATGCCACAGGACAGGGAAGGGAAAAAAAAAAATCTAGTAATTCCTGGGGAAATCAGCATAATTCACACCGAACTTCACCCTGGCCAGAGCTGTTGTGCCGAAGGCTCCTCAGATTTTGTCTGGCCTCATAAAAGGAACTGCAGAGTTATCACAGGACAGGCCACCTCACATTTGCAACCTTACACTGTCCAGGTGACAGCATTTGTGTAGGTTTGTGTGCTCATTTGCATCTCATTTCCACAAGGAGTCTAAACGCCCCATGGGGCCATCTCACTGCATTGCTCTGAAGCAAAGATTGTCCTTATCCTGCTTTATATGTGATATGTTGAAGATTAAAGGAAGGGACCAAGATCACATAGAGGTGAAAGGTGTTACTGGGAGTCACAAAGGAATTTTCTGTCCCAGAACAGATCCCACAGTTCTTAAGTCATGGGGCAATCTTCCTTTGGATAAGTGAGCTTGCTGAAGGTGCCCAAAGGCTGGAGCTCATATGCCAGCAGTCCATGCTCCGGGGATGATGGCAGCGTGACAAAGGCAAAGCTTATACAACTGGAAACAATACATTTGGAGTATGTCCAAATTGCAGCTCCTTTCTGTCTTCTCTTGTAAACAGAGGAATGAAAAGAGAAAAAGAGTAGAAGTGGGCAGGAGAGAAATGTGTGGACTGGAAAAAGGTATTGTAGAAGTAGAGGGGGGTGTTTCTGAGTGATGCTTTTGGCAAAAGAGAAGGGAATCTGGGGACAGACACTGAAGACGTGAGGGTAAAGGAAAACAGAGGCCTCAATAGAGAAACCAAAAATATTTTTCCTGTGCTTTCCTCCAAATGCTAATACCAGTTGCACCATTTATGTCAATATACTGGTATTTAGAACTCAAGCCAGAATGTGTAGTCTGTGCATTACAAAGTGCATAAGCTACACTGGTAACAACTCCCACACAGCTAAGCACACCCACAGTTATTTTCCAGTTGTTGTTATGTAATGGACACGTCCATATGGACACAGAGAATTTCTGCTTATCTTAACAAAAGCAGTTAATGTTCCTGCCAAGTGTAAGCAAACCTGAGTGGTAGCAGGCAAGAAATCCCTTGGCAGAGGTTTGTGGCGGCAAGTGGTGTTTGCTGAGGTGAAAAGTCCTTGTCTGTCTGTGTCTTTCCTATCTTTTTGGAAGTTGTTCTTATCTAATGGGAAGTTCTGAGGCTGCACTGAGCTTGAGTGAGCTGATTAGATGGGACAACAACCCACCTCTAAATAAAAAGTGGAAGCAGCAGCTTGGATTCAGGATGCAAGGGAGTTTGATCTTGCACACCTCTGTGAGAGCTGTTTCTCTGACCCAGAAAGAGGAGAAACATCCAGCCAATAGTCTGACTGAAGTCCTGCACATCTCCAGGCACCTACATTCAACAAACACCCACCATGCATCAAACTCAGCTCAGAATTAGACGGGTACTCTGATGAAACCCCTTAGTATTATTTCCCCGCTGAAAAAGCAGTAGCACTAACCTTTCACAATGTCAGAGCTGTCCCTTCACCTCCTGGCTGTGCCACATCTCTCAGCCACCCAAAAACTAGAGCAGCCTTATATCCTTATCTCTAATAAAAATCAGCCTTCTTTCAATTTAAAACCATCACCCCTTGCAACAGGCTCTGCTAAAAACTCTGTCCCCATCTTTCTCACAGGCTCCTTTTAATATGGGAATGCCTTTAAGGTGGAAGCCAGTGTCTCTATTGAACAAAAACTATTTAGCAGCTGAATAGTGTATACTCTAAATAGTAATATAGTAAATAGTATATACTCTAAAATGTCCCTTGGGATGAGGAAAGAGGGATGAGAGAACTTCAATTATCTTGTGTGTGTTCTGACTTAATTCTCAGAAAATTAAGCTTCAAGGAGACAAGATGGCAGCTCCAAGACTGTGGCCTGTGATCGTCTCTGGCCTGAGGATGTAAACAGAGCCAGCACAGTGGCCAGGATTCTCCGGAGAGCTTTGTGAGAGCCTGGCTGTGGGGGACCTGGACAGGAATCCTGTGTGGCACCTCACCTCAGCTTTGAAAACAGCTCCTTCCCCAAGACAGAGGTATAAGACTGCACAGTCTTACTGGAAATACTGTCATCTCTGTTAGAAAACTTCCATCTCCCTCACTTTGCATAAAAAGAGGCTTTTGAAGCTCATTGTCCAAATTCCCCGAAGTGATTACACCATCATTATTCATTGCAGTGCTTATTTCGGGCATACATGGTGTTGGAGGGTCTGGGTGTATATCACCTCCAAAGCTGCTAGGCTTTGGTGGAGGCTGTAGCTATTTCTGGCTTTGCTCTAATACCTGTCACCCATTATAAAAGTCGATTATAAAATCGATTTCAGTGTCCTTGCTTCCTAACCACAGTATATAAATGATAGGGAAGAAGCAAGCTCGGTTAGTGGGTCAGATTAGTTAAATACTTGTATTAATATATAATAAGTGGAACAAAATATTTTTATGGGTCAAAGGTTGGGGCTGACTGCTGTGGAGTCTTCCCTCGGCTGACCAAAAAAAAAGAGTACATAGAAAGCTTGGCAGGCAAACCCCTTGCAGAGCTGCTCTCAGTGCCTGTAGGTGGCAGAACTGCTGCATGAAATCGCAGTGCTACATCTTACCTGCAGCATTCCGTCTGTTTGGCAGCTCCGTAGGTTGTCAGCAAAGTTGAAGCCAGATTAATTTTCTTTTACTCACACCAGAGTGCTCATTGGAGAGTGTCCCAAGACTGGTTTATATTTTAGAGGACATAAAGTATATTAAACATCTCTGATTTCAATTGTAAATCAAGAATGGTAGTTTTCTTTCTTTTCTTGAAAAACCTTAGAGTGCTTTCAAAATAAACTACCCTTTTTTGCACTTCCACATCACAAACTTGAGTCACAAAGTAGAGAAAATTCGATTTTCTTACAACTTGAAACAACCAGACTGTATGTGGGGCATTGATGAGTGCCCCTTGAACGAGCTACTCACCCGCACTGAAGCATCCCAAGGGAATCTGCCAGTGACTCCATGAAAACAATATTGTCCTGAAAACAGGAAGCTCTTTCACTCCTGTACATTTCTTCTCTGCTGCCACTCAGCCAATTGTGAATTATTGTTGACAGGAGCAAGAAGGCACTGAAGGCCATTTAAACATACTCCAAGGCTAGAACAGAGAACTGGCACAAGTCACCTTTGACAAGGCTTTGTTGAAATTTGGCTATTAGGAAAATCAAATTTGTATGAATTGCCATAGAGTAAATATAAGCACATGCCACAGATAATTGCATGTGCACTTGGTGTTAATAAAACAAACAAAAAAATGTAATACTCTCATTGCTGTTTGGGGAATTGCTATTGACTGTGTCAGGCAGTATCATCTTTGGGCACATCTGTGATGATCAAAGTTGGCTAAACAACTTTATTACTCTTGTCAAGCCCGAGAACTTTCAAACATACATAGCACTTCTTTTTTTCCCCCAGTAAAATCCCCATCTGCAGATTTTTGTCCTTTTTCCTCTCTGTGTTCCAGTTTTTCCATCTCTTAAGTGATGTCAAGTTTACTCTGCAGGCATCTTGAAAGGTTTTAATAATAGATAGGAAGTGTGCTGAGATCCTTGGCTGAAGGATGTTCTGTAAATGCAAAAAGTTATGGTTAATAATGCAGATCTAAGTTGTGACATGAATTACAAAGGGTGCCGTGAGGCAAGCTCAGAGCTTTCCAAGCAAACTCCATGGTAAAAGATGCCTGAAATTCACTTTTGTGCTCTGAATGGAAAACCTTGTGTTCATTAAGCACTGCCATGGAGTTCATACTCTGCAGGGCAAGGTCACTACAAATGGATGAGAGGAAATGGCCTCAAGTTGTGTCAGGGAAGGTTTAGATTAGAATTTGGTATTAGAAACAAATTCTTTGCTGAAAGGGAGGTCAGGCATTGGAATCACCATCCCTGGAAGTTTTCAAAAGGTGTGTGGATGTGGCACTTGGGGTCATGGTGAACACAGTGGTGCTGCGATAAGGGTTGGACTCAACGTTCTTAGAGGCCTTTTCCAACCTGAACAGTTCCATGATTCTATGGAAACTGAATGGTGTTTCAACCAGCAGTTTAAGAGGAGATGACTACCACAACAGGTTATGGTGAGCATCAGATTAATTAGTGAAAAATATCTTAATTTTAGGCAAAGAACAGATTTAGGCATGAGGGTACCAGCTAGAAACAAGGAGTTCATTCTGTGCACTGGCAGAGATTTACTATGGAATCTTGTGGAAGCCATTCATTTTGCTGTTCCCTGAGTTCTTCATTTGCAAAACCCCAAACCAACAAATAAACAGGAGCAGCATATTCCCTTCCTCCCAAGGGTGTTCTGAGGATAACCACATTAATTAGTTGCCTGCTTAGAGGTGAGTGTAATAGGATGGAGTGGCTAGAACACAGCTCTTATCTCTGCTGACCAGTCCTGGTCAGTATCATGTCAACTAAATTGATTTTTGCAGAAGATGATTAAACACAATTAATTGTCCATGTTAAAACCAACACTAAGATTAGCTTTATTGAACTGAGATCAAAGTGGTGATAGATTTTGGGCTCCTTTTATTAAAAAGAAAAAGTGTTAATAGGATTCATGCATAGCTGATAGAACTACTTCCTTTCCCACAATCCCACTGTTATCTATAAAGCTCAAAGATGAAATTACAGTTCTTTAAACTACAGAGCAGTCATATTTTTTTAAGTGTTAATTATCCCTGTCTTTAGCTAACTTGTTAATATTTCTTTGGCAGTCTCTGCTGTTCAGCTAAAGGTTTTTATTGTTGTTGTACGTAAAGAATTTTTTGACAGATTTTACAATTCACTTAAAGAAATTTAGTTTTTGCTGTGGACATCATAGCTGGTCAGCAGCTGTGGGGATGCAAAGGAAAAGAATGGCATCTGGAAACATTCTTCTTTGTTTTAAGTTCTGAGAAAGTCCTAGTTAAATGACAGAATTTGTGCTCAGTGAAAATCTCTGTCCATCTGCACTCACAGGCACTAATTCAAACCTAGTAATGACAATAATAATGATAATTATGAATAACAGAAGACAGTTCTGTGGCCTGTGAGAAGCAGATTTGCAGGATCTGTGCTTAATTTTTAGCTTATATGGCTGTATGTTGTTGGACAGCCATTCAAATCATTGGAACTCTTTCCAGCAGCTTCCCTGGTCATTGGCTGGGGCCCTAAACTGCCTATTACAGCAGGGGAAAATTAACAGAGCTGTTGGCAGCTCATCAGCTGATGACTGAATAGATACACTGAAATTCCCTTCCACCTTTACAGAGGAAGCTGGGAAAGGCCAAGGGTGCAGAGGAGGGAGCTGCTGTGCTGATGAACAAACAGCTGCACTTTTCTTCCTTACTGACAGCTTCAGGGCTTCTGAGGTATGTCAGACACCCAGTGATTTTACTGTGTGATGCTCTGGTTTTAATGACCTGGACCCAGAGAGCTGCCTCTGAAATAACAGCCGTCACTTCTGTGGAAAATGACACATTTTTATGGAGACCAAACCGCTTCTCATTCAGGGCAGACCTGGGGCCCAGGCAGTTGGGACACATTACATCGACTGATCCTACCTCCTGATCCACAGGAGGGCTGTGCAGTCAGGCAGTTTGATGTAAAATCTCTCCATGCTCTAATGTTAATCAGTTGTGCTACAGGGACTCCTGACTTCTTTGGAAGCAGGAGAGAAATCCCCGAAACCTTCCCAGAAGAGCTGCTGCAGGAGATGTGCTGTTTTCTGGCAGCTCTCAAGGGACAAATCCCCCTCCACTGAGCAGGGGTTTTAGGTCAACTTCAGCAGAGACACCTGCAGCACCAATCAAATGCATGGATCTACCCTTTGAAGAAAGGTGTACGCTGAATTTTCAGCTCTGCATTTTCCCAGGTTGCCTTTTGGGGATTTTCTTGGCCTATTCTCATGCCCAGAGGTTATTCCTCTGAGTGCTGTTCAACCACAGAACAAAAAGACAAAATATACTTGAAGAAATTCCAGTCAAACCAAGAGGAATTTCCTGAGGTGCAGAGAAACAGTGAATCAGTCTGGCCAGGAGATAAGCAGAGGTTTCTGTGGATCAGCCTCCTGCCCCTGTGCTGAAGAGTGCTTATCCACTATGAGTCCTGGTGGGACAGACTAGGTGGGTAGAGCTGCAAGAGTCTCATTCTGGATTTAGAACCGCAGGTCGTCTCCTTGCCTTGTCTGTGCTGTAAAAGCTAATAGGAAATCCCTGCTGCTTTTATGGGATGCATTCTACCATGAAGAGGAGAGCTTCCTTGCTGTATCACATTACTCATTAATTGATTTAATTGTACATTCATCGTATTTGCTCATGTGACAGACTGACACAATCCAAGGCTTACCTTCAGGATTTATTATAGGTGCAAAGTTAAACAAAACATTGCCAAATAGAAACACCATTTAATACCTCCTTGAAAATCCATTATTTGCCCATTTACCACATTCATTACAGCAGGTCTGGCACTGCTGTGCCTTTTGCTTTGCCATGTTTTTTACCCCATGGAAGAGGGCGTCCTGTGATTTTAGCCAGTGGCTTGTGGCAATCAACATCCCTGGCATAATTGTGCCTTGTACTTCCATGGGTTTCTAGTAGTGTGGAAGCCTTCCCAGCTTTGCAGCATCCCCTACCCAAGATCTATGAGAAGTATAAAGTGCCAGATATTCATGTTGGCAAGTTTGGATAAGGTAGGTTGAGGTTTTAAACCAAATTGTTGGGTTTTGGGGTCTCGTTGTCACATTTGGGTACCTGCCTGCTGACTATTTCTGTTCTTCAGCCTTTCTAAACCCGAGCAAAAAGGGAAATAAATAGTTCTCTAGTCCCTCCCTCCCTCTCTTTTCTCATCTACTTACAACTTAGGCTAGAAAATTTTGGGGCTTACACTTTCCTGCTAGCCAGAGCAGCCTTTGTTGGAGGCCTGTCTGGATGACTCATGGATGTCGATGTGCACTTTCCCAGCTCTGCAGTGAAGGAGGAGCAATGCTGACTCCTTCAGAGAGCTTGCTTGTTCAAGTTGAACAGCTGTTAACAAAGACTGCTGAGTTTTAAATAACTCAAATAAGCGACGTCTTTTTTTCTTTCTTTGTACATCAAAAAACTGTGTTCCTTCCACCCAGACAGTTTTTCACAGCAGATAAAAATTGAATATAGGACATAAACAGCCAGTCCCATGGACAGAATGAAAGCTCATTTCCAATGGCTTAATGACTTTTGGATCTGCTATGTTTTTCCTAGTAAAGTGCAGGGGTTGGCATGAGATTTTCTCATGGCTGGGCACTTCTCAGACTCATTCTCCTGTGTGATTTTTCTGGTGGCTAATGAGACATTCTGAAGCATTCCTCTTGGGCAAAGAAATGAGATGGAGGAACTGGTGCCAGCCCCTCTAGAGATGTCATGGACTGGTAAAGCCCTGATTCTTGGCTTTAAACACTTGGAGCTGCAGACAGATCAGTGGAGGACACAGGACTGCAAGCCCATTTCATTTGGGGTGCAACAACTGGTCTCCCTGACTGTGCCGCCTTCTGTTACAGCAATTGCTCCACAGCATTTATATTAACTGGGTGAATTTTTTCCTCTCCACAGCACAGAGGAGTTAAGGACAATGTGAAAACTCACATACTCTCTAATGTGGGGTTTGGTTTATAGTTGTAAAAATGTTCAAGGCTTGTTCTTACCAGAAGGCCCCATGGGAAAGGCACAGCTGCAGGCTGGGCTGTTGGAAGTCGGTTGAAAGGTGAGAGGCATGTGTGTGAGCAAGGAGAGAGTCAGTTGCAAGCGAGGCCGGAGGGACGCGCGGACAGCGTGTGAGCAGAGAGATGGTTGGATGGTAGGACGTGTGGACAGCGTATGAGCAGAGAGATGATTGGATGGTAGGACACATGGACAGCAGCACTGCAGCTGGGCTAGCCAATGGGTGCCTTCCTTCCGTTAAGTTTTGGTTTGGTTTCAGTTATGGCGGGTAAGGATTTAAGGTATAGAAAGGCTGCCATTTCTGTAATAAAGAGATCTCCTTTGAATGTGAATACGGGGGTCCGTGTCGCTTTGTTCCCCATTGCTACGCTCTAAAGTATCTTTCACATTCTTTCCTCTTGTCAGAAATATGAGCGAGTGACCAGCTCATTGAGTGAACTTCAGCTTTTATTAAGGGAAATGACAATCTGGGGTGGGTGGCGCGGGGGGGGATGGCGCAGTCCACCAGAGCAGTTCCGGACGTCCAGAGGAGGAGAAGTGCTGTCCTGTGGAGGTGTCTTCCAGGGCAGGGTCTTCCTTCTTCTCGCAGGAGCCGACGAAGAAGACCCCGAGCTGGGCTTGGGTACCTCCTTTTATAGAGGCCAGGCTGGCTCGGATTGGTTGGTTTTTCAATCCGCCTGCGGATTGGTCAGTTCCAAATTACGGCTCGGCATTGGCTCAGAGGCCTAGGGGTGTGGTCTATGTTTAACAAAACTCTCTGATGGAAGATTCTGGGGCTTCCTTAGCCACCGCCCTCTTGGCAAGGGGGGGGCAGTTTCAACACTTAACAATACAAAGATAAGTACAACAGTACAACAATCACAACACTTAATCATACAACAACACAACAATATGAAGGTCAGGGTAGCAATGCAACAGGTAAATGTAACAAGTAGGGGAGGTAGGGTAATGTACCATTATGGGGTTCTTTATCTCTCATAACTCCCCCTCTCTATCTTTGACTGGGCTTAAGCCCGTGTCAATTTGCAATTTCTTCCTCAGTAAAATACACCTTTCTTAATCTTTGATATTGGTCATAAAGTTCTCGGGCACTCTGTTGATCCTTAGTTTTTATCATCATGATTTTCTTGGCTTCTTCCTTATTGATACCTGCAGGTATCATCAAACTGGCCTGGATTGCAGATGTTACCACCCGGATGATGCAAGGTAAGATGAAGGGTAGCAATATTAAACCAGCAAGAGAACACAGAATGATAAATCCGATCTTTTTCCACCAATTACCTTTTAAGGTCCAAAAACTGTCCCACCAACTGGTGTCGAACATGGGAGTCCATTTTTGGTTGCCAACATATGCCAGCCTCTGGATTTCTTTAGAGATATTTCTAATTACTTCACTCCTATCGTCGATCTCCACGCAGCATTCTGATGAGTTGAACTTCCCACATATTCCTCCCTCATCAGCCAAGAGATAGTCTACCGTGACCCTAATTTGATATACCACAGTCCTAGTTTGGGTGAGTTGGTCACTAATATGATCAAATCCGTGGGATATTTGATTAGCAATGGTCTCTACTACTGCCTGGAGTCGGATTATTCTGTTAAGCATGTACACAGGGGTCCGGTACTCCCAGGACCTATCTTGAGCCCAGGTCGCTGGCCCATAGGTTTTTATTATTTCCTGGGGGGTCCAAATTTTGTTTTTCCACTTTTGGGTGCCTCCAATGTCAATCAAACTTCTCTTTTTACGATCTAGTTTGGCCAAATTGTCATATACTGGGACTCCCAGGTTCGACCCCGCCTCTTTAGGTAACAAAAAGAATGCTGGTTTAATGATACATATTGAACAGCTACTGGTCCAGTCTGCAGGTAGTTTCGTATATGCCCTGTTTCCACAGATCCAAAATAAATTTGCTGGTGCTTCCCAAAACTTTTCATTTATAGTCTGCAGGAACTCCCAATACTTGGAAATCTGTCTTATTCCCCCCAAAAAATTCTTCCATGGCATTCATACAGCCCTGATCTTTCATGGAGGGTACATCCTGCTTCTTTCTTTCCAATTGCCCAATATTTATGGGGGTCTTGAGGTATCCATCTGGGTATCGGGTGCTCAACGTTTAGGTATCTTTTACACGATGTTTCTCCTACATAGGTTTGGTATCTATTTTCTTTGTGGGCAATACACTCTTCTCCAATTACATGGGACTTCAATTCCCATTTTTCCCTTCCTCTTTTACCGATTAAAGGCATCTTTCTTTCTGTCATTACCCATTGTAAGATCTCCCTTGGTTTCAAGCTTATACCTTCCCAGGGCCATACTTCTGCCATCTGGATGCTGCCACATACCCAGCAACTGGTCAGATTTAATTCTTTACTTACTTTTTCAACTAGGTCAATGAACAAATTTTTCCCTAATGGGAGTTGGTCTTCTTCTTCTTCCTTATCCTTACGGGCATGTACTCCTCTTTCTTTGATCAAGTCAATTATATCTCTAATGTATTGATCTTTTGGGTTATGTTCCACGCATATCCATTCGTCCTTTACAGGACATTCCCCAAGTGAACGTAGCCTAAAATTGGCTATGTTTTTCGCTATCCAATAGATTTTGCCATCTTCTTGGCATATTCCTGGGAGATATTGATGCAGTTTGGGCTTATGTTTGTATGTACCCGCATAAGAGAGCTACTCCCATCCGCACTCTCAGTGTACAGGGGGTGGTAGCATCTTTAGCAGGAGCCCCTCACCTCTCTCAATTCTATGTTGTCCAGCATCATTATTAACAGTACTACTCCCAAGAGTCTCATACGGGAAGTTTCTTGCTCCCCCATTTTGACAGGTAAGGAGCACTTCTCGTTCAGGCTTGCCTCTTGGGGTTTTTGGGTGCTCCCCTGCTCTCTCTTTCTCTTGGTGTCAGTCTCCCTTTTCCTGGCAATTTCAGTCGTTTACTTAGGGAATGTCCTAGTAAAGAAATCTTTATGCCAATATTAAAGTGAATAATCTTGAACCTTTATAACTAACATGCAAATTATGACAACTAGTACTTAAATACAATACTCAAGAACAGTTTTCAAGTAGCAATGATAAGAACCAGACAATATTATGCTTTCCTCTTTTTAACTATGAACTTTAAAGCGTTTTTAGGATGTTTTTCTATTGTCCAAGTAGAGCTTTCAGGAAATTCCGGTGAATTCTGTTGGTGGTGGCACAGGACCCTTGACCCTCGATGTATGTGTCCAGCCTCTCTCGGGTTCTTATTGCTATATGGGTGGTTAAGAGAATCTGAAACGGACCTTCAAATTTGGGTTTTAAGGGTGTTTCTTTCCATGATTTAATTAGTACCCAGTCCCCAGGATGGATGTTATGTACCCTGGTCTCACAAGCGGGAGTTTGGGATAGGTAGCCCTTTTTCTGTAGCCCTTCTAACATATGGCCTATTGCTTGCAAGTATCTTTTGGTAGCAGTCTCACCCTTGGGGTAAATTCCCATGCTATATGGGGTAATTAAGAATGGTAAGCCAAACATCATCTCGTAAGGTGAGATGCCAATATCGGATCTTGGTTTAGTGCGAATTCGCAAGAGGGCCAGGGGTAAACACTTGAGCCAATTCATATGTGTGTCTTCCATTAATTTTGCCAGGGATTTTTTGATGGTTTGGTTCATCCTTTCAACGCATCCGGAACTCTGGGGATGCCGTGGGGTGTGTAGTCTCCTTTTCATCCCCAGAGCCTCGATCAGCTGTTGCAACACTTTTGCTGTAAAATGCGGCCCTCGATCCAAATCTATATTGTTAATTAACCCATAGCAGGGAATTCGATGTTCTAGTATTATTCTCGCTACAACTTGGGTGGTTTCTGACCTCGTTGGGAAAGCCTCGACCCAATGGGTGAGATGACCTACTATCACTAATAAGTGTTTATAACCTTGCACAGGTGGTACCTCTGTAAAGTCTACTTGTATATTTTGAAAAGGCCACAAGGCCAACTCTCTTCCCCCAGATGGAGTCCTCATTATTTTCTTGTTGACGTTCTGACATGTTATGCATCCCTCTGTGATGGATTTAGCAACGTCATATATCCCTATACATACATTATTTCTTAGAAAATGATCACATAAACCTTGTTCTCCCCAGTGGGTTAACCCATGAAGGTCCATTAGTAAACTTCATGTCAGAGCCTTATTGAGGATTCTACGCCCGTCGGGGGTCCACCACTCTCCATCTTTGTATTCTCCCCCTATTTGTTTTATTTTTCCAATTCCTTTTCTGTGAATATTGGTTATTCTTGTGATTTTTGGTTCTCTTGCCATGGGGTACTTTCTAGTGTTAGTACAATTACCGTCTCTTTCGTTTCTAAAGCTGCTTCTTTAGCTACCCTGTCCGCTATTTGATTCCCTCTTATTTCTAGTGACTGACCTTTCTGATGTCCTTTTATGTGCACTACAGCTACTTCAATTGGTCCCTTCAGTGATATTAACACTGCTTTTATTAACTTTTCATGCACCAAGTTCTTTTGTTTCGAGTTTAAGTACCCCCTTTCTTCCCAGATTTTCCCAAAAGTGTGAACAATCCCAAAGGCATATTTTGAGTCCGTGAAGATGGTACCCTTATCCTTTTCCAGCAAATCCAGCCCTCTCTTTAGTGTGTATACCTCACAGTTCTGAGCAGACCATCCACTAGATAATTTCCCTTTTTCTACTGCCTTCATGTCTGGCCCTTCTATAACTGCATAACCAGATGTTCTCCTTCCTTCAACTAC
Organism: Picathartes gymnocephalus; assembly: GCA_013390045.1. Classification (NCBI taxonomy): domain Eukaryota; kingdom Metazoa; phylum Chordata; class Aves; order Passeriformes; family Picathartidae; genus Picathartes; species Picathartes gymnocephalus. The sequence goes on along the minus strand of WEKY01040118.1, from coordinate 239,059 downwards.
TCAAGATGATCCATCAACAAAGAATATTCTTCCCCCTGGAAGTGGTTCACTCTCCAGGTCTTCCCACACCTTAGTCTGCATATCTATCACCTCTATACACGTGTGTTCTAAATCTTCCACAGGATTCTCTGTTAAAAATTGTGCTGGGTTTAGACATTTAGATACAACTACTTCTAATCCCTCTGTCCCTTGGAATATTAGTTCATATTTTAAGATGCAAGAATCTGTGAGCCACTGCGGGGCCTTCTCCGTAAGTATGGTCTTGATGTCCTGTGGGGTATGTACTTTAAGATTCCCCCTCAGGGTGAGCTTTTGTGTGTCCTCGATCAGTATAGCAGCTGCAGCTATCATCTGAATACAGGCTGGACAACCCCGAGCCACAGGGTCTAAGGATTTTGACATAAATGCTGCCAGCTTCCTGTGATTTGCCCAGTCCTGAGTTAAGACTCCATAGGCAGTTCCATTTCCCACATTTATAAAAAGATCAAAGACTTTTGTCAGGTCTGGGAGACTTAGCACGGGGGCAGACATTAATTTTTGCTTTAGGGCTTCTAATTCTTTATCATCGTTCGAGGTCCAAGTCATTAGTTCTTCTGACACTAATTTTTCATACAAAAATTTGGTACTTTCGGTGTATTTTTCCATCCATAATTTACAATACCCAAACAGGCCAAATAGTTTTCTTATATCTCTTTTTGGTTTTGGGGCCAGGATTGACAGAATACCAGATATCCTTTCTGGGCTCAACTTTTTATATGCTGGTCCAATTATGTGTCCCAAATAGACAACCTCTTGTTCTACAAATTGTAATTTCTTCTGAGATACCTTCAATCCTTTTTTCTCCAAGAAAATTTAGAAGCCGAATTGTTATTGTTTTTACTTCAATTTGCTCTTTTCCTGAGATTAATAAATCATCCACATATTGTAAAATTTGTATCATTTCCTTTGATTCAAATTCTTCCAATAGTTTTTGTAGTGCTTGCCCAAAAAGGTTTGGTGATTCGGTGAACCCCTGGGGGAGTCTTGTCCATCTTAATTGTTGCCTCCTGCCAGTTTCTACATCCTCCCATTTGAATGCAAACCAATCCCGATGTTCTTTGCTAAGGGGGCAGGCCCAAAAGGCATCTTTCAGGTCGATTACTGAGAACCACATATGTCCCCTAGGAATTCGGTTTAGCAGTGTGTATGGGTTTTATACCACAAGGTGTCTGGTGTCCATTCTCTTATTTACTTCCCTTAGATCTTGGACTAGGCGGTACCTTCCGTGCGGTTTCCGTACTGCTAGGATGGGAGTATTATGGGGGGACATACATGGCTCTAGTATGCCCTCTTCCGTCAGTTGGGCTACTACCAGGGCTAATGCCTTTTTCCCTTCTGTTGAGATCGGGTATTGTCGCACTCGAATGGGGGACGTATCTTCCTTCATTCTTATCTTTATTGGTGGTATCTGGAGGCAACCGTATCCTCCTCCTTCAGCCCATATCCTTGGGTTGATCTCACCTATATCTCGTTCAGTTAACCTCATAATCTGTACAACCATCTTTCCTTCTTTTGGGATGACCCCTAATTTAACCTGTAAATCCCTTCCCAATAAATTACATCCCAACTTTGGGATATGGGTGAGATCTGCCCAGTATTCTCGTGAATTTCCTCTCATAGCCACATTCTCTATGACTTGGGCCTTGAACGGTTCGCCCTTTGCACCACAGACCTGACATGTCTTTTTTCCTGTTTTAACCCCAGATGGTAGTCGGGTCACACAGGATCTGTCTGCCCCCGTATCTATGAGGAACTCAAATTCCTCTCGCTGGGGACCCACCTCAAAATTTACCAAGGGCTCATGATGGTTCATTGGATCCCCTATTAAATAGGGCCCTTGACACCCCTAATCGTTCTTTCTTAAAATATCCTTCAGGGTGTCTTGCTCCTTAGCCATCCTCTCATCCGCTAGCAGTTTTCTGCATTCGCTCTTGATATGCCCCCTTCCTCCACAACAGAAGCAGTATACTTCCCCTTTTTGTGTGAATGACCCTCTTGTCCTTTCACTCCTGTCCTTTCCATCCCCAGGTTCGCTAACGCTCCTCCTTTTGAAATTGCTTTCTGTGTTACCTCTGGACCCTTCTCTGGGTACAGCAATCATGATCTTACCTTTTGTTTTGGCCTTCTCCTCTCTACGCAGGTGTACTCTTATGGCCTCCTGCAACAACTCATTAATTCCCCTCTCCTGCCAGTCTTCTATTCTTTCTAACTTCCTCCTTATGTCGGGCCAGGCCTTGGTTACAAACTGAACCTTTAGTAATACCTCCCCTTCAGGTCCATCAGGGTCTACATTTGAATATAGTTGAAAGTTTCACTTAAGCCGGTTAAGCCAGGCCACGGGTGTTTCATCCTTCTGAGATCCGTCAAAAGCTAGTCTTGTGTTATTTCCTCTCAGAACAGATTCCCTTATTCCCCTAATAATTAGGGTTCTATAGTCTCTCATGTTACGCCGTCCCTCTTCATCGTTTGGATTCCAGTTTGGATCTACAAAAGGTAATTTTTGATCTCCAGGTGGGCCAGGTCTGTTCTCCTTCTCCCATATCCTCATCCCTGTGGCTCGTATTAACCAGGTTTCTTCCGGGGAGAACAAGATGTTAAAAATAGAGTGGAGTTCTCCCCATGTGTATATATTTGGCCCTAAAAATTGGTCAGTTTGGTTTGAGATTCCAATTGGATCCTTCACAAGATGTTCCAATTCTTTTTTAAAGTTTCTTACTTCAGAGGCCGTCAGCAGGGCGTTAACAAACCCTATCCCCCCCACAACTCCACCCATGGGGACCTCCCTTAAGGGGAACAACTTTTCTATTTTCCCTTCCTTGGACCTAGTGTGTTGGTATGGTCCATCCTCTGCTGAGTCTTTACTGCTATCAGAATGATATCCTTTTACAGATTGGTTCTGTATTGTTGTCCCCTTTGCATCCACAGGGGGCGCTATTGCTACAGTAGGATATAATGGGGATAATGGTGTTACTGTACTTGAGTTTTGATAGGGGGAGCTGGGCGAGAACTAGGGGATATTGCAGGACCTTGGGGAGGTGCTAGGGTTACAGGGATAGGTGCAGAGGATATAGGGATTGATGGGAGAATCACGGGTGCAGGGGTAGCTACAGGAGCAGGAGGTACTAAGGGGGGAACCACTGGGGGCGCTACCGGAGCAGGGAGGTTCATAGGTGCAGGGAGTGCTTCTGGAGCAGGGCGTGGTAAATACTCGAGAGGATCCCAGTCTTTACCTTTGTCCCTCTTCTCTTTCTCCTTTTCCTCTCCTTTTAACTTACATACCTTAGCCTCCGTTCCCCTATCTACGAATCTTTGCCACCCCCTCAAATACTTTAATTGGTCCATATCGGGATCTTCCTTCCTACTAAGATGTTGTAATAATTGTTGGATAAGCCACCTATCCTGAGTCTCGTACCAGGGCCACTCCCCCTGGATTTTCTCCTTTGGCCACATGGCCGTACAGTAATGAATCATTACAATTGTATCTAAATCTTCAGTCCAACTAAACTTCCTCCAGTCTTGGAGCAACTCTCCAAGTGGGCTGTCTGGAGGGATGTTCTTATTCCTTCCCTTTTCCTTGCTTTTTTCAGCCCCTTTACTATAGCAGTTTCCCATGACTGCACTACCACTTTCTAACTCAACCATTTAGGGGATTTTATCCTCACCTTGAGATGACCAGCTACTCCCCTTTTTCTCTCTCATGTTTTCACACTCGGTCTTCACTCACTCTCGAGGGATTGGTATCTTTATTTAGAAAAGAAAGGGGGATTTCACACACTCACTCTCACTCCTTGTTAAATCCTTTTATTCCTTATCCCAGGGGGTTCTTGTCTGACCTTGAAACCCTAACCTTCCTCTATACCTTCCCAGGAGAGCCATTCCAGCTTTGATATCCTAACCCTTTTTCATTGCCCTTTCCCAGGGGACCTTTCTGGTCTTGAAGCCCTAACCTTCTCCTAACTTTCCCAGGGGACCTCTCTGGTCTTGAAGCCCTAAACTTCTTTTAGCCTGTTCACTAGCTAGGCCAGGCCTATTGGCCCTAGCTAGTCCCTTGGGGCCTTTTGACGTTGCCCGGTAGGCCCTCTCACAATGTCACTCTGCCTCTCTCTACGGAGGCCTAGATCCCTCCCAGAGACCTCTTCGGGCCTTCACCCTCTCGTATCTTGGCCCGGATTTTGGAAGGTGTCCCTCCCACCTTTTTCTTGCGTGTCACCCACACTAATTTTTTATCCCAACATGCCCAGGGCCTGCGCGCCACTCACTCTAATTTTATCCCCGTGCACCTGGGGCCTGCGTGTCAACACTGCCCTTAACCTTACCGAGACCTCCCTCCTACGAACCACTGTCTGCACCTCTCCCCCACACGCCCAGGGGTCCCTCTACCAGGCACTATAGGGGCCTATCCCTATTGCATGTCACACACACACTATGCTTCCCTCCACACGCCCAGAGGGGGGGTCTCACTAACCCCTAAGGAGGTGCCTCACCCTCACTGATCCCTTTCACTTCCTCCCGTTCCCAGCTGGCCCCCTCGCGGGAGTCCGGAACCGCAGTACTAGGGGGTCCTCACTCGCTTCGGGGGTCCGAGCTGCCAGCCCCCATCTCTTCAGCACACCTTTCACTCTCACCTACTTCCCCCTTTTCCCAGTCAGCCCCCTCGCGAGAGTCCGGAACCGCGGTACCGAGGGGTCCCCACTCACTTTGGGGATCCAAGCTACCAGTCCCCATCACACTCGCACACCTTTCACTCGCCTCCCAGCTCCCACCACCGGCTTTCTTAGCGGTTCTCCTGTAGGGCGTCCGGTCCCACCTGTCCTCGCTCTGTCCAGGTGGGGCCAGCAGCCCGGAGGCCCAACGTCCTCCGTCACCGTGCCACCGTGCCACCAGTGTGGCCGATCCCAGACGAGTCCCCAGGATTGTCAGAAATATGAGTGAGTGACCAGCTCATTGAGTGAACTTCAGCTTTTATTAAGGGAAATGACAATCTGGGGTGGGTGGCGCAGGGGGGGATGGCGCAGTCCACCAGAGCAGTTCCGGACGTCCAGAGGAGGAGAAGTGCTGTCCTGTGGAGGTGTCTTCCAGGGCAGGGTCTTCCTTCTTCTCGCAGGAGCCGACGAAGAAGACCCCGAGCTGGGCTTGGGTACCTCCTTTTATAGAGGCCAGGCTGGCTCGGATTGGTTGGTTTTTCAATCCGCCTGCGGATTGGTCAGTTCCAAATTATGGCTCGTCATTGGCTCGGAGGCCTAGGGGCGTGGTCTATGTTTAACAAAACTCTGATGGAAGATTCTGGGGCTTCCTTAGCCACCGCCCTCTTGGCAAGGGGGGGGCAGTTTCAACACTTAACAATACAAAGATAAGTACAACAGTACAACAATCACAACACTTAATCATACAACAACACAACAATATGAAGGTCGGGGTAACAATGCAACAGGTAAATGCAACAAGTAGGGGAGGTAGGGTTGGTGTACCATTATGGGGTTCTTTATCTCTCACACTCTTGCAGAAAGGAAACTGCACTTAAAACACATTAAGCTCTCAGTGAGGATGAGGGAGGCTGAGCCCTGGAAGCACTGACAGTCTGGGGAGACGTCAGCAGGGTCTGTATGGAGAAAGCAGAGCCTGTTCCGAAGTGTCCTTATGGAAAGCCCAGATCACACCTTGAGCTGACGCTGGTATCAAGCCCATGTTGGTCACAAACGCTGTCTTAAAGAGATGATTGGGATTTTTATTAGGAGTAGCATCTTAACACTTCAAGGCATTTGTCAAACACCTTCAGAAAAGATTTCTAACAGACATATAATCATTAATTATTTACCTTGCAATAGGTGAGCAGAGGTCCCAGTATGCCAAGATCTATACATAACACACACATCAACTCACATACACACAGAGAAGCTGTTTTTCTACACTATTCTCTGAGGATATGGTGTAAATAAAGCCACAGACAGAATCCATAAATAAATAAAAGGGCTCTGCCCTGTTACCAGTGAAGTCAAGGGTCTCTCAGTGATGATACTGAGAGCAGAATTAGCCATGGAGTATTCCTGGAGCACATGGTACCATGGAATAGAGATAGGGAAGGAGGGAAGTGCCAAAATGCAGTGGGGAAGAAACTCGTGCTCTGGCTCAGCTCTCTGAAGCACAAGGTCCAGGTCAGTTAGTTCACACGTGGCAGAAATGGGCATCTGATGAGGCACTTCCGTCTCATCAGTTTTTGGACTGCTGGCAGGTTCCCCACACGCAGAGTTCTCCCCTGCAAGCACAGCCTGGCACATACAGATTCTACCCTGTATTCTCTATTGCTTTTTCTCTCTTTCAGCACAGGTAGGCAAGTGAGCAGCAATACAGATACAAATTGCAGCTGTTAGTCAGAAAATGCTAACCAAAACTAACCAGCCTAAAGCCTGTGTTGCTAGGAAACAATCTGCCTCTTACTATGCATCATTGCCATTTGTATGCATCCACTCTTACAATTTTCTTATTAATATTCCTCACCTCAGACAATTAAGAAATTTCCACTGCAAGCTGGCACAGAATCCAGTTTTCTCCAGGTCCCCCAATGGTTTAATTGAACCTCAGACTGCTGATGTAAGTGGCTTCAGTTACTTAATTTTAGTCTGGCAGGAAAGTGACAGAATTCACATGCCCGCATGCATGTGGCCATATGAAAACAGGGACAGCTGAGCTTTGCAGCACACAGTGGCATGTGCTGCCTTCTGCTTTTCCAGCTTGTCCTCGAGGTTTCTTCCTTTCAGTGTTGCTGTTGACTTACATGCCTTGAGGAACTAACCTGACTGATTGTGATCGTCCAACCATACCTAGAGGGAAAGTCAGGCAAAAATAATTAATCCTGCTAAAATTATTTTTCTTAGGACAAGTACCTTTAACCTGCATTTTTATGTCAGTTCTAGGGAGCTCTTGATTTTCTATATTGGAATTTAAGTCAATGTAGGTAAATCAATACCCAACTGCAGTGGAGATTAAGTTCACCATTGATTTTAAGAGTACGTGACACCGGTAGAGTTTGCTGTTTACAAGCACAGGATTTACTGTGTGAGGCAGCTTTAAATCTCTCTGCCATGTTACACCAGCTCTGCTAAGACTTAGGCTGGGAGCTGGAGGGGGATTTCCAGTGGTGCATTCCCAGTTGGCTGATGGCTGCTGATAAACAAAGTCTCCTGATAAAGCATGGTGTGCCACTGCATCCCAGTGCTGTTCTACCAGAAAATTGAAGTTTAGCAAAAATCATGGCTTTTGCTTTTGTTTCAGGTGAGTTTATTTAAAGCATGTCATGGTGCTGCCAGGATTAGGAAGGGGCTCTGCTTGCAGTGCCAGCAGCAGCCTGGGAGTGCCATGGCAGGGCAAGGAGAGCACAGACCAGCAGAAGTCTCTGTCAGAGCACTTGCTGCTGACACTGAGCAGCAGCAGCCAGCAGCCACATCATTTTATCTCATACGGAGGTATTTGGCACCGGCTGCAGCTTCCACGGGCAGCTCTTTGCCTACAAATCCATCTTAGCTTTCCTGGAAGGCTTTTGCCTTTTATTTTAGCAGTGAAGGAAGGAGGCAGGGTCCCTGTGGATAACCCTGTCCATTGCATGTTACAGAATAAGGCAGAATCCAGGGGGGAAAATGCCTTTTTTTTTGCCAAAAATCTGATTGCAGTGCACAAAGGACAAAATGAGTGTTTCACCTTGCACCTGTAATCTTACAATGGATGGGAGAGCCAGTGTGACATCAATGTACATATTTGTTCCCTTGTGAAGATTATTCCCTAATCCATAGATCTTTGCTGTTTGGGAATGATTCTTGAACAAGCCTGTGTTTTCCTTTGCTTGTTGTCTTTGAAGCAGTTTGTCACAAATACACAACCAAATGCATTTAAAGCTATTATAAATGAAAACTCAAGACTTTAGACCTACTCTAAATACATCTGTTCCCACATTGTATTATACTTTGCCAAAATCTATAGATATCCAAGGGGTTTGCCACCTCATTTTACTCTACTAAACAGAAATTTTCAGAGGTTTTCAATAGAATTTGAGATCTCATATCTCTTATTGTTTTGGTGCTCTTGAAATCCCTTCCAATCAGGGATTTATACAATGCATGGCAACACCACCAGAAAATCCCACTACTCCAGGACATTCTGCTTGTTTGAAGGGATTATTTGACATGTATACAGGTAGGGCCTGTGAATTTTACTTCAAGTACAGAAAACATAGGTGCAGGAAGATCGGCAGAAGATAATGGTACAAATCATAAAATAAAACCAGAAGGCTTGTCCATTGTGTTTCTGCCTCAAAAAATCCTGTGGGAATGAGCAGGATCCCTTCCAATTCCACCAGAAGGAAACGTGCCATCCCTCATCCAGGGCTGCTGTGCTCGTATCGTGAAAGGTGTGGGAGGCAGCAGGACAGGTTGTGATACTAGTCCTGAGTCAACAACTTAAGCCTTGATGGGCAGGGTCTGAGCTGGTCCCAAAGTCTGAGACTGGCAGCAGATCCCTTAACAGCAGGAAGAAACCTTCCTCTGGTAACTTGACCCATCCTGGAAAAAGTGAGACCTACTTTCTGCTAGCTGGAGGAGCAGAACAAAACAAGATGCAGTACTTTGGAAAGAAACTAGTTCATGCATTGGCAGCCCTTGAAATATGCTGTTATTCCTGTAACTCAATGCCACATCAAACACCAGTGAAAAAAGGACTCAGATTCCAGTTGGTTAAATGCAATAGTAAAACTGGTAAAAAGCAGACTTCTAATATGTTACAAGTGAATAAATGCCTAAAAATTCACATCTGAACCTTGGCAGCCTTGTCTTGTCTGGAAAACCTGAACTTGAATCTCTTGACTGAACAGACATCCCTAGGGCCCTTGGGGAGGCCCAGCTGGGCTGGAAGGATGGGCATCTCCTGGAGGTCCCACATCACATCTGCCCACACTTGGTGTCTCAGCCAAGGGGGTTTGAAATGCGTTGAGGTCACTGAATAGAGCCTGTCTTGTTTCATTTTGCAGTGAATTTTCAGTGTCTCCTGTTACAGAGGTAGACACATGGTTGGGTAGGTATATATCTTTATCTTTATCTATATCTATATATCTATTTGTAAGTTATTTGGATACATCTGCTTTAAAAAAGGAAGTGGAAGAGGAATTGCTCCTTCTCCATCAGTAATGAACCAAGGACCTGTTTTACTCTTAATGTTACTTGTCTTTTGGATGTGCTCTGTCACAGAAGTTAAGTCCATCCCTTCCACCTCTTCATAATTTCCCATCACTTCATAAAAGAGCAGAGTATTAACTCTGGGGATGTGGCCAAACACACCTTGCCTAAATCTTCCTGTCTACCTCCACTTCCCTTCAGGTACATCTGAGTAAGATGGTCTGCATTTCCCATCCAAAACCATCATATATTTTTGCAGTGAGGTATAAAACTATGTACAAAATACATAAATTTGGATTTCATTGCCAAAGCATTTCAATAAATGGATTTAATTGAGCTGCCTAAAGTTTGCAAAGTACCAGAGTTTTTCTTGTGGTCAAGAATATATGTATTCACATATAAAAATATAGATAGATATTTAGATCCTGTTCAAGGCCTCTTGTCTGCTCAACTATGACTTATTTGCCTGTGGAGTGACCACAGAGCCAGGTGTGCACCTAAGGACAGACTTGCAGTTGCCAGGAGTCAAATGAGCTCAGCAGAGCCCAGACAATTCCCATCAGCCCATGGCTTGGTGTGGATTCCTATGCAAAATTACTTAGCGGGAAAGGCACTGAAATCACACACAGCGTTTAAGCAGCTGCCCTAAAATTTTAAAATTAGGAAGGGAAACATTCACTCTGAACAAAACATGGAAGTGGGAATGTTTTGTGTACCAGGTGGGACTCCCTGATCCACTGAACTGGTGCAGGAATAGCTGCCATCAGCCCACAGTGTTCTGGAGCTGTCTCAGCCTGTGAATTGACATTTTCTGGTGGCAGCAAACTCAGCAGCCCAAAAAGCTATTTTTTCCCTACTGCTGAGAGCACCATTCCATAGACTCTGGCAGAGGAGGTGCTTTCTGTCTCCCAGCATGTCATGCCAAGAGAAAGCCTTTTGTCTGCCCACAACAGAGGCAGTGGCAGAGCAGGAAGCTGTGAAACACTAACTACTGTTGCTGGCAAGTGAGCCATAAAGGAGGGTTCTGCCGGAAGGACAGGCTGGGATCTGACCTCCCTTTCTGTGCTCACAGCCAGTGTGGATAGGTGAAGCCATCTCCTGAAGGGAGCACTGGAGGGGGCTGAGCTGAGCTGAGCCAAGAGCTCCCTGGAAGTTAACAGCATTGTTAGTGCTGGGGCTGAGATCCGGGTCCGTGTCGGACGCACAGACAGTGCTTCCCCTCAGTCTTGCCACTGAGAGATTTCTGCCTGCTGGGCATCTGCCATGCATCTCAAAATGCAGCTATGAATGGGTAGCTATCCCAAATCCTGGAGGATGGCACTGAGCAGCTTTCAGGCCAAACTTGGCATCTTTTGTACTTGCTAAAATCTGCCTTCTTAATAGTCCTTGCCTGTGTCTGCCCTCTCTGTGCACCATCAGCTCCAGAGTATCAGAGCAGCAGGCTGAGGTGCCTTTGGGCACAGATGTGTTGGATTGGTCGCCCCAGGTGTCCCCTCTGCTGCTCCTCTGCCCTGCAGAGACATCTAAACTGGGTGGGACACTGATGGGGTGATCCTCTGCGTCTGCTCTGGGGGGTGCAGAGCAGAAGGGGGGTGCAGTGTGGGACACTGTCCCAATGCTGTGTGCTGATGAAGGATCTCTTCCCTCCCTGCTAAAGGGCCTTCACTGTCTCCCCACTGCTGGAAGCTGCACAGGGCCATAGGCACAGGTCAGTGTGTTACTGACTACTCCCAGGGTAAACTTAGGTTCTCTGTTACAAGCCCAAGGGCTCAGAGACATATTTTAAATGTGGAATCTGCTATTCTGGCATTTTCACCTGCCTGTGGAAACCAGGAGCTTTGACTGACTCCTTCGCAAGCCTTAAACACTGCTACAACTGCTCGGCTCAGCTCTTTCACATCTAAATCACACACTGGATCCATCTTTTCAGAAGACATTTTGCTGCAATAAGATTTTCAAAGTTGCTTCTTAAATTTTTTGGTTAATTTCACATTTGTGGCATGTGAATGAAATGGCTAGATTTTCCAGGCCTGAAGCACCTTGAAAGTGCCCATAACTTTTATTCTTGCCAAATATTTGCTCTTGGAAGCAAACAGACTCGTGCTGTTTATCATGACCTGATTATATTGCAAGTGAAGTCCAAGGGTAGGTGTGAGGGGGAAGCAGCTATTTAAAAGCATTTTCCCCAAAATCAGAGGAGTCTGTGAGAGCAAGAGAGCTGCTAGATGCATTGTGGGCACTGAGATGGGAATTCCTGCCTGCTTAATCAGGCAGCCAGCTGCAGCCAGCAAATCCGACCCCAACAAGTCAAGCTGTGGAAAGCTGCCCCTGCAAGCTGCATATGTGCCTGTTGTGGGGTTGGGAAGGAAAAGAAAAGAAAAGAAGTCTAAAGATTGGATCAAACAAATGAAACCTGAAGTGTGAAAGCTGTACGGAGGTTAAAAAGTAATAGCACCATCATGGATCATCTTGCAGGCTTGGCTGAGAGAGGACTCAGCACATCATGGTAAGGAGTCATCTGTGCTTATGAAAATTTCCAAATGTCTGCAAAACCAGCAATCCTCTGTTGAAACTTGTGTAGCTGGGTTACCATTCCCACTGCCTGAAGTTCTGGATAATTAGTCTGAAGGACACTACAGTGATGCCTTTGGGTTGCTGCCTGTGAGGTCTCAGCAATGAAATGCCCACAGAGCCCTGGTGCAGAGGCAGCAGCAAACCCAGCCATCTGTGTTTGGCTCAGGCAGTGTAAGCAAAAGTGGAACAACGCATTGGATCAACACACACACTTATTTCAGCCTGCTGGTTGGGAACTGCCTCTGTTACACGTGTGGGCAGGAGGCAGCACGATGCTGAAGGGCAGCCCCTGACCAGCTGCCCACATGGATTCAGGTCAGGCAGTCACTCCAGAGCTTTTACTGTCAGACCTGAGCCAATTGATTGCTGTGGTTCCTGGACTCAGTGAATGATGTTTAAGTCACTCACTCCTACCTGAAATGGATTTTATGCCATAATAAACTGGATGACACCAAACTGGAATGTCTGATACACCAATGGGTTACACTTCCATTCAGACATTGACACGCTGCAGAAGTGGGCCAGCAGAAAACTCTTGAAACTCAAAATGGAGAAGTGCAAAGTCCTGTGTCAGGGAAGGAATAATCCCAGGCACCAATACGTGCTGGAGGCCACCCAGCTGGGAAGCAGCTTGTCAGAAAAGGACCTTGGTGGACACCAAGTTAAACATGAGCCAGCACAGTGCCACGGCAGCAAAGAAGGGAAATGGTCTCCTGGGCTGCATTACCCTAACTAGTACCAGAAGGTGGAGGGAAGTGATATTTCCCCTCTATCCTGCTTTCTTGAGACCCCACCTGGAGTATTTTGTTCAGTTCTGGGCTCTCCAATACAAGAGAGGCATGGACATACTGGAGGAAGTCCAGCAAAAGATCATGAAGGCAATGAAGAGTCTGGATCATCTGTTCTATGAGGAGAGGTTGAGAGAGCTGGGCCTGTTCAGACCAGGGCAGAGAAGGCTCAGGGGGGTCTTATCAATGTATGTAAAAACCTGAAGGGAGGGTGCAAGGAGGACGGAGCCAGGCTCTGTTCAGAGGTGCCCAGTGACAGGGCCACGGGCAATGGGCACAAATGGAAACACTGGAGATTCCCTCTGAACACCAGGAACACTCTTTAGCTGTGAGGGTGACTGAGCACTGGTGCAGGTTGCCCAAGGATGTTGTCTCCATCCTTAGAGATATTCAAAACCCATGTGGACACAGCTCTCTACAACTGCTCTAGGTGGTCCTAGTTGAGCAGGGGGCTTGGACAAGATGACCTCTAGAGGTTCCTTTCAGCCTCAACCTTTCTATGATTCTGTGACCTTGTTTCTTGATTAAATACAGAATCTTGGCCACAGGCATGACTGTTCATTTTCCCAAGCATCAAGGAAGAATGTTACAAAGTAAACAGAGCTAAGTGATGTGCAGACATAGCCAAAATTAAATTGAACAGAGCGAAATGATTGACAACCCTGTTCGGTTTAATCACCTGTCTCTGGTCAAGGCCATGGCAAATCCAGGCTTTATTTAGAGTTTTCAAGAATAGACTTCCAAACCAGAAACATCATTTAATGAAGTAACATTTCCTGAAATTACAATTACTTTGGTAGACTTTTTTTTTTTTTTCCACATGAATGTTCTTATCAAGAAAGATGACTTCTTCATACAATTAAGAAAGGGTTTGGTTTTTTTTTCATGTAAATAAAATGTTTTTTTGAAGTGTTTTTATAAAACGCCTGGAGGTTTACAGGGAAATACAAATCAATTATACAGTTTTAAAATCTCTCATTATGTTGCCCTTTAAAATTGATTCTGGTTTTAATACTCAAAAATCACTGCTGTGCTGAGTTGAAGAATGGGTTTTATTCAGCAAGCACTCAGAACACAAATTACAATATATGCCTGAAGTCCTCTATGATTATATATTTTCAAGCCCCTGTGAGGGAAGAAGGAAATATAGTACTTCTCTTAGCGTCAGAAGTTTCAGAGTCAGATTTTGTGGCCTGTATGTGACACAGGGTACCTGGCATGGTTCCTCATGGCTCTCCTGTTAGCCGCAGAGACTTGCTCCGTTAAGGGCTCACAGAGTCAAAGAATTGGGTGAATTTTTACTGGGAGGCAATTGTTGCATTGTAATTAACATAGTCAAGAACCAAAAGGGGATTTTAAGGATGAGAGGTAATGACAGAGTCTTGAAATTAAAGAGCACAGGCAATATATTTTAGATGGATATGGGAAGGGTATAAAGAAGAAGTCAGTGGGAATGAAAAGAACGTGGTAATGCACCTTTTCTGCTCCCAGACATTGCTTCCTTCTTTTGCATGCCCCATTTCTCTGCTTGCCCATCCATGCCCAAAATGAGATTCCTGGTTCCCGAGGGCAGGACTGTGCCGTAGCCTTGGGTGCTGTGCCTTGCCCCAGCTGCAACACTCGGGCTGAATTACAGCGTGATGGATCTCATCTGCATAACGAAGAGCCCATTCCCAGCACAGAAGGCCACAGAGCAGATTTCCTCTCTCCATGATCCTAATTAGCCATCTGTGGTGTGCAACTGGAAAAGGGCTCGGCTCAGCAAGCAGAGCAGGGAAGGGGCAGCCAGAGAATGATTCCCCCAGCCCAGGCTCGGCTGGCATTTCTGTGTGCACAGGAGTGGAGCTGCCCAGTGCTGCCGGGAGCAGTGACACAGCTGCAGACCAGCGAAGGAAGGGCTGAGACCCCCTGCTTTCCCGTGACAAAAACTGGAAAAATCAGAGCCGTTTGAGAAAATCCCCACTGGGAGAGTGGCCTTCAGTCCATCCCTTTCCAAAAGGGCATCTGGCACTCTGCTCCATCCATATGCCAACATGTGTGAGCAAAGCAACCGTCTGGAACATGGAGAATGGCTCCAGGACACTGGATCAGGCCATCCGGGTCCACAGACGTGTCTGCTGCATCCAAGATACGTTTCCAGCCTGAAGAAGTGTGGCCAGCAGGTCAAGGGGGAGGATTCTTCCCCTCTGCTCTGCAGGGGTACTGCATGAGGCTGGGGGAACCCCAGTCCAAGACAGACATGGACCTGTTGGAGCGGGTCCAGAGGAAGACTGTGAAGACTGTCAGGGGGCTGAAGCACATCTCTGGGAGGACAGGCTGAGATAGCTGGTGCTGTTCAGCCTGGAAAAGAGAAGGATCTAGGAAGACCTTATTGTGGCCTTCCAGTACTTAGAGGGGGCTTATAAGAAAAGATCATAGAATCGTGGAGCCACTTAGATTGGAAAAGACCTTTAAGGTCGTTGAGTTCAACCATCTATGTGTCTTTTAAATACCTGCAGGGATGGTGACTCCACCACTGCCCTGGGCAGCCTGTTCCAGACGGTAACAGACTTTTGTAATAGGACCTGTTCTGAAAGGCCAAGGGGTAATGGTTTTAAACTAAAAGAGGGCAGATCCAGACTAGATACAATGAAGATTTTTTGGCAATGAGTATGGTGAAATACTGGAATAGGTTGCCCAGAGAGGTGGTAGATTGGAAGTGCCCAGGGCCAGACTGGACGGGGCATTCAGCAACCTGGTCTAGTGGAAGGTGTCCCTGCTCCTTGCAGGGGGTAGAACTAGATGACCTTTAAAGGCCTCTTCCAACCCAAAACTTTCTATGATTCTAAGTTACAAACAAGATAATCCCCCCCTTTTTTTAATTCCTTGAAAATTACCTGCCTTTTGGAATGATTGCTCAGAATCAGCCATCGGGCAAGTCTGTGTTATTTTAAAAGGGCTGCACAGAGACTAGAATGCATATTTGTAAATTCAAAGGAAATCTTTCTATGAAGTAAAATCATTGAAACTCAAAGAAATATTTTGTCATTGCTCTTTTGTTTTACTTAAAGCTCATGGTCATGCCATGTTAATACCAGTGGGTGAGAGTGAAAACCGGAAAATTGCTATAAATGTAGAAAGTTGTGAAGGTTGGATGTGTAAATGAGAAAAGAGCAGAAAGTAAATGAAGCTGATCATTTACAAAGTGTCAATTATTTGAAACTGTTCTGGCTCAGAGGCTTGAAGTGTCATTAGTGCATGAAAGGCCATTTAAAACAAAAATACGGGTTTTAATCTTGAATCCTCTAAACTACAAAAGGAAGAGATTCTACTGCTGCCTCAAGGACAACTTGTGCTCAGACAGAAGTTTTATTTCAGCTGTTGTTAATCCAACTGCAGGAGCAAGGCTCTAAATCCATCTCAGAAACTAGTAGCACTTGTTATGAAAGAACTCATTTATTAAGCAGCCTTCTGATTTTTCCAAGTTTTCACTGATGGAAGCAACCTGCCTGTCTGGAAGACAGCAAAGTAAATATCATAATCTCTGTTGTACCCATTTCAACAGCAGAATCAAGACTTGGTTTACAAAAGCTTCTGCCTCTAAGGCCCAGGACATTGGTTTGGTATGAATATTATTTGCATGGCCAAAAATGGAAAATTTGAACAACGACTTTCATTAATATAAAGAGTGCACGTGTACATCCACCCAGCTTCAGGAATCATCCAACTTCTGGTATTAATTTCACAGCAGAACGGCACAATTTGTTGCAAAGGACTTTAGTTTAGCTCTTCATTTCAAATCTTCTGTAAACTTACCACATGGGTTTACTTGGCACTTGTGTTTTTTTCCCAGCTACTCAGTGGGAATCCCTTAGGGAATAAGCATTTTCACAGCCCCTCAAAATTATAGCCGTTCTTGGGAAGACAGAGGGGTGCACTCACAGTCTGCCTCCAGCTGATCAGTTAGTCCTGTCTGGTTTTTGGCATTCCAGGACAGGAGGTTTTTGTAGCCTCTCAGGAGTGAGATTTTGTCAGGCATGCTCAAGATCTTCAAAAACCAGATTAGCAATGGAATATGGGGGAGGTGGCAGTTGTTTGTTTGTTTGTTTGTTCGGTGTTGAAACTGTCAAAACATTTAGAAGTTTCAGAAAATGGGTTTAAAAAATAAAAAACTCAAAAAGTTTCCTGTTCATGTTTTTAAAAACTTGTTTACTATTAAGTAAATTCTTTTGTCAATCAGTCGAAATTTTTCCTGTCTAGAAAAACAGGCTCTGTCATAGCTGGATGAGACTAATAGTTCCTCTCACCCAGTGTAGTAGTTTCATGTTCACCAGGAGGAAAAAAAAAAAGTTGGTTTTTTTCAAACCATGACACCCAGTCACCTGCCCTCAGTGACGCCTAATAGCGGGTACAACAGAAGATGAAAGAAATTCTGAAATTATTAGGGAGTGTTTTGGCTACCTTAATCATCTTACTTTTTAACCTCAATCCCTATGTGTCTCAGATAAACAGAGGCCATCTTATCTCATTGCTTATCTTACTGGTTTCTTGTTGCATCTCCAGCTGAGCTCTTCTAAGCTTTTCCTTGTGAGCTGTTCCCTCTGGAATCCACAATGCTCTTCTCTGAGCTATCTTCTATTAAGCTCTGTCCAAGTAGAGCCAAGTTGCTTCCAGCTAATGTCATGATTTCATGGTTTAGCACTCTCTTCACATCCTTCTCGTCTTCTATAGAATGTATATACTGCATGTGCATAGAAAGCACACATCACACAAACATAGTTCCTTCCACAGGCAGGGACACCTTCCACTAGACCAGGCTGCTCTAATCCCCTTTCAACCTGTCCTGGAGCTCTTCCAGGGATGGGGCATCCCCAGCTTCTTTGGGCAACCTGTTCCAGGGCTTCACCATAGTCACAATAAAGAATTTATTCCTAATATCTAACCTAGACCTCCCCCCTGTCAGTTTAATATGCTACATATGAAGTAGGAAGAACCAGAAGCTCAGCTGGTTTCCAGCTAATGTTTGGGCAGTCTGAAAGGAGATAGAAGAGATAGTAGGAGACTGGATTTATATCCTCTGATCACCATTTCAGATCCCCCAAATCTGAAGACAGTGGAGCTATAGTGATTATCATCAGTTCTGATTTAACCTAAAGCTTACTTTGGTGCAATGAACATATTCCTTCTGCAGGCAGCACAGAGGCAGCAGATGCAGGTTGTAGCTTTTGTCAGGATGAGGAAGGGGAGGTGCTGGGGAGTGCTGAGCTATGGCCAAACCCACCAGACAGACATGGGTTTGGGAGATGTTTAGAGAGTCAGTGCTACTGATGAGGAAAGAAGGAACAACACATAAGAACAAAAGCTGTAAAACGAAATGTTGTAAAACTGGCTCCTGTGTGGATACTGTTAGAGGCCTAAGCAGAGAAAACTCAAGCGTATTTACTGCAGTTTGGGACAGAGAGAGAATTTCTCTCACAGTTCTGCTATATTGTTTTTGAGATCTGCAGAACACAGGAATGTAAACATCTGTGCAGCTGTGCATTTCCATAAAAAGGTTGGACTTCAGTTGTTATTCTTGATTAACCAGCAGTTTTAGGAGGGTGTTAATGTTCTTAACCAATAATACAATACTTGAGTCTGTGTGTTAAAAAAGACGCCAGATTTTGAATAAAGCTCAGTTGGATTCCTTAAACTGAGCGTGTCAGTTCCTGATCTTCATGCCGCGTTCCGGGGGAGAACAGCAACACTCCTGTGAAGTGAGAGACCCAGCTAGGCTTAGTTCCTGCTGCAAGCCTGGAGCATCTGAGCTAAATCTGACCTGATGTCTCCTGCTGAGAAGAGAGTATAATATCAGCCACGTGAAGGAAAAATTTCTCTTGAAGGAATAATACTAAAGACAGGTCAAGAGTTGGCTGCAATTCATCTTCTCCATTTACTTGACATGTCCAGCTCCCTGAGCTGTTAACCCAGAACATTTCAGCTCATCATTAATTTATGAGCAAATTCAGGAAAAATAAAACCAGTCTTGTCTCTTGTCCTAATAATATCTCCTCACACATAAAAAGTGGTTAGTACACTTGATTGACAGGTGCAAGGAGATCTGCTTGAATGAAATAAACCTTGAATCATGACTTCAGTGTTGGCAAGAGTGATGGGCTTTAACCAAAACCCAAAAACCCCAAGCTGTGAGGAGATGGAGCTCATTTCTGACTGCTGGGGCTCACGGCTGTCACTTCTTAGATGTCACCACCAAATTCATTTTGGACATTCTCAGCTTGTGAGATTTCTCATGTTGTCTTTGAACTCAGGACAAGATTCATGGGTTAATTACTCTTGTCCTGATCACTTCTCTCACAGGTACAATGGAGCATTTAGCTCTTTTTGTTGGCTGAAAAAGTATCTTGCTGTGGCTCTCACAGCAAGCAAGCACTGAACATCCTCCTTTCTCAGAGGTAATACAAGCACACACCTGATTTTTAGAACAACCACTCTTCACTCAGACATGCACCTGTGCCACGTGGTGACTTTAAGTCGTCATGACTCACTCATACAGCTAGTCTTTGTGTAGACTGGTGGCCCTATAAACTCACTAGGCTCTCAGAAAGAGTTGAAGAAAAGCTAGCATGGCCAGCTGAAGACCTGGAAATAATTGAGTGTAGGTTGTTGGCTAACTGACTTGCTGAAATAAATATTTTAATTCCAAGCACAGCTTACTGTTTAATTAAAGAAATGTCAGATCATTGAAGTCTCAGTTGTGCATCACTTTGAAATTACTGTTCTCATCTAAGCAGCAAAAGCTGTTCCCACATAAAAACAGTTCTTTGGTCCTGTCTCACCATCTGACCTCTCACAGCCACAGAGTTGTGCAGAAGAGCAGGGCACCCAGGTGTGTGCAAAACTGATTTATCTGCAGTGAATTTATTTCCAAAAGAATCCATGTCCACCCCAGTGGATGCAAAGTGAGAGGAAGTTGCTGCATATCAGCACAGCCAGCCTTTTGTCTCCTGGCACTTGCTGGATGCTGACATTGGTGCTGATACTTTCACCTCAAGTAAAGCAAAGTGGACCCTGAACCAAAATCAGTATCTTCCATGACTACAGTACAGTTAATGCTCTTCACTTCAAGAGTTTCTCGTTTTGCAACACATTTTTCCCCTCAGAGTTTGCTTTCCCCACTATTAATCCTCTCTTAACTTTTTCTAAGCCTTTTTGGGGTCTCACTCCAAGAGCCATATGGTCTTCACCTCACCCCAGCAGTATTTAGAAATGGAAGAGTGATACAGGACAGCAAGAGCCCCTGCAGGTGAAAATGCATTGCCGTGCAAGCTGGAGGCCACTTTGGACCTTTCTAAAACCCAAAAGCAGCCATTGAGATGTGCAGATGTGCAAGATTCAGTTAGAAAATGGTACAAAGAGAATGTTAAGGTTATTGAGGATGAGGGACCTGAGATTGTTTTGCTTCCAATGCTGACAATTGACACATCAGGAATTTAACCCTCAGCATTCTGCACTTTGGTTCCTGATGAGCTACTACTACTACTGAAAACATGAGTTTCTCTTAATGTATCACATTTTTTGCTCAGTGTTACACGTTACAGAAATATGAAAGGAACAATTACAGGGAGGGTCTGACAATCATCTAGCAACATTTAACAGCAAACCAGGCTAGAAAAATAAATGGAATACCATGACCTTGTTGGGAAAGACTGAACCCCAAATTTCTCTTTAGAAGATATTAGCAGGTAAATGCCATGTTTGTATTCAGAGACCTTTTGTAGCAGCAGCTTAAAGGCAAATAAGAACAAGCTGCTGCCCTCAAGAGTTTATAACCTTTTATAAAGATACAGGATATGTATAGTAGGTGGAAAAAAAGAAGTGATTACTCTCCTCCTTTTTACAGATGGAGATAGAGATCAAATAACATCTCTGCTATCACACAGGAAGCCTGTGGCAGCACAAACTGGGATTTTCTGGAAGCAGATGCTCTAACCACAAACTCCTTTCTTCCCTCACTTCCCACATATTTTTGTTTTAACAGCCAGCCTCCAGCCACCGTACATTGGAAAAGGAAATATCTCCCTTTACAACTGCCCAACGGCTGATGAGTTTTAGTAGGATGCTTCCCTGGTTTCCTCTGGGGAATGGAGAGGGCCGGGAAGAGCAGCGGTGACTTTGAGAGGAGCCAGGAGATGCAATGCTTCGTGGCTGGAGGAGGAGCTGTGGGGACGGATCCTGCCTGTGCTGTAGGAGGTGTGCTGGACATGGGGTGCCCACACAGCACCCCATCTTCACTTTCCTGACCAAAGCACCCACTCACTTTCCCATCTTAATGATGAACAGCCCAGCCAGAGCTTGGAAGTACATTTTTGATCCAAGTCAGTGATAGATGAACGACTTGGGGGTTTATCGCTAATAAACACCCGAGCAGCGTAACCAGAGCCAGGTTTGCTATTGTTATGATGACACTGATACGGTGTTGATGCTGTTATGGCCGCAGAGCTCGGGCTACATTATCTTTTTGCCTCCCTCGCCAGGTAACTTGAGGCCGCAGCACTATTGATTGAGGACCCGTGCGCTCCTGTAACCGTAGCCCGCCGGGGCTATGGGGCTATTGTGAGGGCTCTGCGCGGCTGCTGACAGCTCCCAGCAAGAGCATGCGAGGGCTGCAAACGTTTCCATTGTGCCTGCACCTCTTTGCCTTGCAGACAGTAGGAGTGGGTGGCAGCGAGGAGACAGTGGGCTGACTTTGGTGCAGGACAGAGCAGGAGGTGCAGCACCCCGCTTCTGAATGCTTCTGACAGCAGAAAAGGGAGTGCTTTCTCCTAGGAAGGCTGGAATGCCGTCATGCCAGGGCTTTCATTTTGGGCTCTCTTCTGGATGTGAGTGCAGCCTGTTGATTATGCGGATGTGGAAAGCAGGCTAAGCGGATCCGGTAACCTGTCATCCAAGATGCATCCTTTCCCTTGCTCAGCCCTGCTCACCTGCTTTGGAAACACACACGAAAACTCTCCGTTTGAGCAGCCCAGCGCAGGTCCTGTGTCCATGGGGGAGGAGAAGACGGAGGCAGCCTCAGCAGTGTGCCTGCAGCCATCCACAGCAGCAGCCAGCAGCATCCAGCACGGAGGGGAGAGGGACAGCGAGGAGATGTTCAAAGCCAGCAGACGCTGTGACAAACAGAGCCGTGCAAGCAGCAGTTCCAGCAATCACGCTGCTGCTCAGGCAACGCCGGCTACCACCGAGTCATCAGTGTTTGCTGCGAAAGAGCTGAGCCAGGAAGTTATTGCACTCTGCACTCACATCCCCAGGCCATCCATCATCCACGTGCCAAAGGTGAGTGATCTAGAAGTCACTATGCAGCAGGGCAAGAGAACTGGCTCGCTTTTACAAAGAATAAAAAAGGTAGAAAAAAATATCCATAGGAGCATTTACCTCGTATTGATTGGCATGCAGTTAGGAAGGGACTAATGGCTGTTCTTATGAAAATAATACAATATGACAGCTATAGCTTTTCCACACTATTATCAGAAGCCATAGGGATGTTTGTAATAATACCAGGCACTTTTACAATACGTTTCGATCACTTGCTTTCCTATCTTTTGTTGATCTTTGCTTATTTTGGATCTGATCCAAAATCCCTTGAAATGACCAGGCATCATTTTTTCCCCCCCTGACTTGACTGACTGCTGCATTTTTGCCACTTCAGCCAGGTGCCTCAAGACTGTGGCACCAGTGGCTGCAGAATCCCTTTTCCATCTTATTTTTAGCTTGTGTGTGCTTGCAGGCAACAAGTAAGGTTTTGAGTGCAGTTTTGGTGAATTCAATTTATTCTTGCTTTAATAAGATCACAAAGTTGGGTGTTTTACCATTGTTACTACTAAAATAATAAATAGCAATGGACAAATAGTGCTGTTCTCATTTTCTCTTGGCTAGGTAACTGGAGATCACAGGCTTTTTTCACCCTGATATACATTGAGGAATAGAAGCCACGTGTGTGACTAAACTTTTTTATACCACAGCTTTTGTTTAGGAGTCCCTTCCTTCCCCAATTTCCCTGCCAAATCACATATATTCAGAGTGCTGCTGTTTGCTTCCACTTCACAGTCAGGTAATATTGTGTTTGGCAAAGATAGCTGCCCTTCTTGTAGAGCAAGTGCTAGAAAAAGGTTTAATACGAGATATATCTGCTGGAATTAAGAAACTTATGAGAATCAGGGTTTCCAAGTGGATTATGCTGTGATTATCAGAGCTGGGAGCTCTGTAGGCCACTTAAGTCCTGTTGCCATCAAACACAGCTCCTATATAGAATATAAGGAAAAAATGGAGCTGCCCAAGAGAAATAATTTGTAGAAGGGAGGGCTGACTATGAAGGTGCTCTGCTTTCTGAAGAAGAGCTAGCTGGCCATTATCTGGGGATGAAGTGAGTATATTTTGTCCTTCTGACATTCAAGGAGCCAAACCAGATGTTATCAAGATCTCCCTCAGCAGCGCATTTCTGTGGTTTCATTTTTGTTGTTGGGTTTTTTGTGCTTGTGGGTTTGTTGGGGTTTTTGTTTGTGTCTTTTTGTTGGTTTGTTTGTTTGTTTTTGTTTTGTCTTGGTTTGGGTTTGGGTTTTTTTGCCTTGGAGGTTCAGGGTGGATGTTAGGAAAGGCTTTCTCACCTGGTAGGCAGTGCAGCATGGGAGGAGGTCACACAGAAGTGATGGGGATGCTGTGCTTGGAGGATTACAAGACTTGACTGGACAAATCTGGGTCGGACCTGACGTACCCTTGGCAGCCATCTGGCTTTGAGGAGGAGGTTGGAAAAGATTTTGTGATGTCTGGATTTTGATAATGCATGCATCTTATAAGCACGAGGCATCTCTTTGCTGTCACTGAGACAGCCCGTGGTGCTCTTGGCTCTACAAAGGTTTTGTGACAATTTCTCCCCTCTATCTGCTCCTACCTGCTCCTTTCCAACCACTTCACCCTGCCTTTGCTCACCTGCTGCTCTTCTCTGTGCTGTCAAAGCCACTGCCAACACCTTTCTCATACTGTGAGTGTTCACTGTAGCAGAAGAGGTTCCTATGTTGGGCACAGACATCTCAAACCTCCTCAGGCCTGTGGTGTTGGAACAGGAAATGCTGAAGGGTCGAAATGGTGGCAATCCAGAAATGTTCCATGCCTATGCAGTGGTGGAGCAAGGATCCAGCTGGCTGACCTGAGCCAGAGGTTTCTTCAGGAGTAGACATGGTCCAATTTTGGAGTAAAATTTATATGAATCTGCAATCAGAGAAGTCAGGAATGGGCCCAATCCCTCTGGACAATCTGGGCGATTCAAATTAATCATCCAAGACACCACTTCAAATCTTTCATCACTAGTTTTAGGGATTTTTTAAGAACAGGCTACAAAAGAAACATCCATCAGGATGCCCTGAAGTTCCTGCTGAACACCTTCTTCTAAGTGCCTTGATGTTTTCCTGTCACTGGGGAGATGTGCAAGGAAATTCCTTGTCAGAGCAGGAACTGGGCTTTCTGCTGCCCCTCAGCATTGAGATCTTCCTGCCAAGGTCTGGTCACTTGACACTTGTCAAGTCCCACACACAAGGAGCATTTCTGTCTCCATGGCACACACAGCCCAGATGTTGCACCTGATCAGTCCCAGGGTGTCAGGGCGCTCTGCAGCCAATGGCCTGAGATGGTTTTGGTGGCCAGCTGAGGCAAAACAGGAGACCCACAGAGTCTTGGTGTCCGATTATCCATGTTCAGCTTTTCTGTGAGACTTGCTTAGCAGCAGCTCTTCGGACACAAAAAGCAGTGTCCTCTCTCAGCTCTGCCCATCAGCTCAACTGGCTTTAAAACGTTAGTACCATCACTGATTGCCTTCACAGGTAAAGAGAAAATAAATAATTGCAGCAAAATAAGAAGAGGGGCTGGCTATTCATGAAGGCTCTGTGATGCACTGGTTGGAAGTCGGAGTGCAGTGGGTGGAAGAAGGAATGCAGGATGTGGACCCACGCTGAAGGAGGATGAAAATGTAGCAGTGAGGGGTTTGGACTTTCTGCCACAGTTGGGCAAGAGACATGATAAGTCTGGAGAGGAAGAAGAGGGTCCCAGCAAGGGGACTACAGCAGGGAGTGGAGAAGAGAGAAGGAGGTTATGGTCAGGGCATGTGATGGGCTGGGGACCACACACACTGCTCCTGGTGTGAGAGGGAGGAAGAAGATGGAGAGAAAAGGTGCTGGGAGGCACACAGGCCATCTGGTGTACATCTAAGGGAATGGGCTCAGGGAAAATATGGTCCATCAGGAGAGAAAGAGGAGCACAGGGTCTCTGTGAGCAGGGTGTGGGTGGCCTTGGTGGGAGGGTGGAGAGGAAAGGAGGGGAGAAATCCCAGGGCTGATGGAGAACCAGGACTGGAGGCATTTCAGTCCCAAAGCAGAGTTCATGCCTGTCCTAAAATAATAATATCCAGACATTGCTAAAGGAGCCAGTGAGGCCCAATGGAGAAGACAGATTTCCATCCTCGTCATATCTGAATTTCCCTTTGTATCTCAGTTTCTCGAGCTACAAAACACACAGAATTTGTCCTACTTCCTATACTATCACAGTGAAATCCATAATTAAAATAACATCTAGCTGCTAAGTGGAAAGGCAAACATGCTATGTCAACACAGGAATCTCACAGTCCTACACAGGAGACCTTTAATCCATGTTCTAGCATCAAATTCTTCAACAACAACTAAAGTAATGTCAGGATAAACATTCATAGTATTTTGTCTCCTTCATTTCTAAAATGACATCATCAAGGAGCTAAGGACAAATACACTGAGAACTTCCAGCATCAAGAAACCTGCTGTCTACCTGTCAGCATAATCCTTTTCAAGCACAGCATCAGTCCACTTTTCACTAATAGCAGCATACAATTCTAATTTGAACACATACTATACTAATTAACGAGATCTTCCACCTGACCCTCCCTCCTGGGACATGTAGTCACATATTTTGGATTACATTGGAGCGGCATGCATGTAACCAAATCCAGAATTTGATCAATTATTCCTTTTATGAGAAGACTGCATCTGCTCCAGATGGAGCCAAGCTTAAATCTGATATAAACATGATCCAAACAGAAATTAGATTTGAAAATAATTACCAAAGAGATTGAGTTAGAGTTGTTTGGTCACAATTACCATGGCAGCAATATGCTTGTAAATAACCAACCGTCATTTTAATATTTAGGGATTGCCTCAGTAATAAAGCATGATTAAATGTCAATGAAGTACTTGACGTCTTGCATCTTTGTCCTGCTTCCAATGTGTAAAGAATTAATTCTCTTGTATTTTGTATGCTGGAGAGTCTTTATCAGCCTTTACAAGGCCATAAATCAAAGCTGCCAGAACTAAAGGCAGGAACTTGTTTGCCTGGGCTTTCAACCTCAGCTACAGCATGAAAAATTTTCTCATCTTTTTTTTCCAAGTACAGTTTTAGCAACTGATAAACTCTGGGGTGGAAACTTAGAAGAAATCCTTATTGCTCTGAAGCAACAACTGTGCTATGACTCCAATAAATGTTTCATGTTGACAAAAGCATATCAGTGACCCCTTCTACTTGCAATATCACTCACCTGTCTTGAACTCTGTTGACCTTCAAAGTTGAGATTGGTTTATTTTCCAAAACAAAAGAAACCCAAACATCATCCAATGCATCATAGAATCATTTTTTCATTTTCAAGTTGTTTAAGCCTCCAGAAAGCTGAGACCTTACACCAGAGATCACAGGAATGATATGTTGGTTGAAGCTTCCCATTGCTCTTGGGGAGCCTTAATGAAATTGGTCTCACCTGCAACTTCTAGATAAAGTGCCAGTCATACCTTCAGAGTACGTAGAACCCTTTAGAGGATCTCATAGCTACTTTCAAACCTTGAATGTGTAGCTTTGTTTTGCATTTGCACCTTTTTGATACCTAAAGTAGTTCCTTGGCTAGAGAAGCCACACAGTGGATTTGACACAGTGAAGTTCATCTTCAAGACTCTGGACATAACAGACAGGTTGTTGGTACCATGATAACTCACAACAACTTTACCAGGCTATGGCCCAGAACTGATCTGAGTGTCAAGATAGTGATGTAAAACAGAGCCTGGTAATGGCTTGTCACACACTTACAGGAGGGGACAGTGCTCACTGAGTGGAGATACAGGACTGCAAGAGATAAGGACAGCTGAGATGGAGGAGACCCACCAGTAGCAGCCTGGGTGAAGCCCTCCACTGAAGTTATACCCTGTAGGTAAACTCCAGAAATACATGGAATATATCAACAGTCCATTGAAAATAATGGGACTTCTCACAGTCAAACTGCCTCATGCTCATGGTTTTGTAATATCTGGGGACACAATGTTCCTGAGGATTCCTGGCACTTCTCATGCTCTCCTGGGAAAACAGCCGAGAGTGGTGGTGTTCAAACTCCCCTCAGGTGCTGGACGGCCCTGTGTGCCTGAGTGTCTGACTGCTGAAGGAAGCATTTCAAGTGTGCTTGGGGAGTTGTTAAATGTTTTGATGAGCAGCAAAAAAGTAGCAGGACAAGAACATCATTACTTGGTGAATGGCAGCTGCTCAATACCGAGCTGTCCTTTTGCTTACCTTGGCACAGGCTTCGCTCCACCCCTCAGCAGAAGATGTTTGTGATCATTTCATCAGTGGGCCTGTGGGACTTGCACAGGGATAGTCTTTTCTCCAGCACAACAAGGAACTACTTTTATTTTCCCCAGTATTACTCTGGTGCAAATTTGGTTTAATTTAATCAAATTAAACCCCATCTCTTTAAAGTGCTCTAGCTGGACACTCAACCACAGGCTGTGGTTGCCAGAGGAATATTAACACCCTTTACTCCTCTGACATCTGCAGAAGCTTAGCATCTCAAATAAAACAGTGTCATTTATACAAATTACGTTTATATTTTAATGCTTTGGCAAATTCATTTGGGAGATTATGGCCCTAGTGATTTGGCCAGAGCCCTCCAAGAGGCTTGAGTCCTTGGACAGGATTGAATTTTTTTGCTCCCTGTTTCCTTGCTCTCTATGTCCAAAATCTCTTACTAGAGCATGCTACTGTAATGCTTCCCTTCATCTCTCTCTCTTAATCTTGACTCTGTAGCTGGAAGCTGTCTGGGGAGAGTGTGTGTGGGCTGGCAGTTCCTCACTCTCAACATAAACGGCACCTAAGTGAAACCAGACTTTCTCATTACATTTTTTCTGGGCTCTCCACTCCCACACAAACACAGAGGTAATGGCAGCACAGAGCCTTTCATCCTGGCCAATGCACAACTCATTTTCTTCCATGGCCTGCACATATGCAAAATAAAATCCATCCTAGTGGTAGCAGCAGCAGGCTCTGGTCAAAGAGAAGCCGTGTCCCATCGCAGACTGTGCTGTCCCTAGGCTGGCACACCTCTGCACAGACCAGTGAGCACTGCCACCCCGCTCCTGCCTGCTGGACTACCCATCCAGCAACTCCCCTTTCATCTTTCACATGGCATTGCTTTAGCTGGCCCCACCCAAAATGGTGCCGTTTCCTCTATTTGACGAGGAGCTCTTCTTTTTGCTTTTTCTAAATCCCTCTCTTACCTCTTACTTTCTCATCTTGAATCAGCTGGGTTATTTTTTGCAGAGGAGTTATGCACTTGTATTTCAGCTGCTGTTCTACAGCACTTCCTGCCTAGCAGAGTGATAAGGGACAGCCTAAGAGCTTCCTTCATGCCTTCTTCCACCCTGAAACCTGTTCCAACAGCTCTCGGGAGTAATGAACCTCCTCTGTGCCAACAATAATAATAGAACTGGCGGAGCTTTCAGGGAGTTCTTGGAAGTCACGAGACCCTAATTTCAAGGGGATTAAGGAGAATTCGTGAAGTTTCATGAAAGGTACTTTTGAAAACAAGATACTGTAACAGGAGCACTTTGAAATCTCCTCTAGGAAATTGGAGACTGCATGAAACTTGACAGGTTTTGGGTTTCATCACCAACACAGAACAGCCTGGGGTCAGTGAAGAGTTCATATCCCTTCTACTGTTAGGGTGAGCACGAGGGTCCTGGAATGCTGCTGTGTAAGTAAACACTGGCATCCCCTCAGCATTCAGTTTTTGGCTTTTTCTCACTGCAGCACCTGCAGAACCAGTATGGTTCATCTCCATAGGTGTTCATGCCCTGTTTGCATGTTCTCCATAGCCTTGCTCTGAACCCAGTGTGAATGTTATGGTAACATTCTCCTTCCTCCTGCCTCTCAGTAAGTTAAAGGGCGTTTGCAGCTCTTGAGGGGAGATAAAATGCAGTTTGAATCAATGGAGTAATTACAGAAGAATGTGATACTAATGGGACTGATTTGAATGCGTATCTAAGGATGAATGCTGTGGCTCCCTGCCCAGATGGTGCACACTTTCCCCAAGATGAGTTATTTATGACTTGACACATCACAGCTCTGCTGTTTTGTCATTGATAAAGCAAACTCTGTCAATATTGCGCATTCTTACTGATCCAGGGCTGGCTGCTGAGCAGTTTTCCCATCTGGTACAGCCATGGCCACCCCCTCTCCAGCAGCAAAAGCAGAAGAGAAAGGCTGATACAGCTTCACCAAGGGCAAGTTGTGCCTGAGTGGCCACAGAAGTGGCCTTCCTTGGTGGAGTGATGGCACCAGTGGACATGAGCTGCTGATCTCATCTACCTGGACTTCTGGAAGACATTTTATATGGTCCACCACAATATTCTTGGTGTGGGGTTAGTTTTAGTAAACTAAGAAGTCCTGTACCTAAGGAGCCTGATCCAGCACCAAACTGCTCATCGCCCTGGGGACTCTGCCTGTGAATAAAGATCAAGTCTTACATGAACCTGACCTTATATTTGCCCAGAGACATAGAGCTCAAGAAATCCAAAACTTTATAAATTTTATTTATATGTATATAAATATATATACATACTATTTGTATCATTATAGATTTATCATTATATCTAGATATAATTGCAGTGTAACTATTTGGAGTCCTTCAGAATCCACACTTCTGGCATGACAACATTTATCTTTGCTTCTGCTTTTCTTCTTTGTCCCATAGCCATGTGTTGAGGACAATTGTACCCACAGATATTGTTATATCGAATGCACCAGGGCTGGGTGTTAAACAAAAATATTGATCTGAAAGGCCATGGCTTGGCAGGCCAGCTCTACACTGAGAACAGCATTCAGCCTCTCCCCAGACAACACACCTGAACACTGAGCTTTAGAATATCTAAACCATAAGAATAAAGGTCTAATTTCTTGATTGTTTTTAATGGAAACATTTAGACCACAAACCTTGCACCAACGATGTCAAACCCCAAATCATCTGGGCCATTAGTCCCCCTAAAGAAACAACTGAGCACAGCCAGACCCAAGGGTTTGATGTGGAGGGTCCCTCCCAATGGAGATTGTCATTGATTTCACAGCGTCAGATACAAAATGCTGTTGTTTGAGCTTTTCTTCAGAACATGCACACGGAGCTTTGTGTTGGGTAAGGACTCCAGGCAGCGGCTGAACACCCCTGAGAACAATGGCAGGCTGCTGTAATTTGGGCCCAGCGATACATCTGGAATGTAGCCCTCTTCTCTCACCCTCTTTTCCACACACCAGCAGTCAGGGCACTCCAGCTGCTCTGTCTAAATTAGTGCTTTTTTTGTAACTAGCACTAGCAGAAGGGACCCGTAGCTTTCCTGCCCTGACACAAGGCAGACAGATGCCGTGGCTAAAAGGCAATGCCTTCTCAGGGGACAGGACTGAACTCTCACCTGTACACCTGCCTCCAGCCCTGCTGTTGTACTGGCTGCAAGAAGAGAAGCTAAGCACAGGCAGAGCTAACAGAGCTAACAAATAATTCAGTGGGTAGAAGTTGTTGAATGATATTTAGTCCCACATGCTACAAACCATGTGTTCCTTGCTCTGCAATTTCAGATCTAAATAGTGGGGATTAGTAAAAAAGATCTAACCAGGCTGTGTAATAATGGAATTGGTGTTTGTCCTTTGGCTTATTATGAAAAACAGTGGCTGGATGCCAAAAGATTAGATTAATTTTTAGGTACCTAAAGTGAAATTTGGACAGATGCTTCTTGCTGCTGAGGAACATGAGCCCAACACTTGGCATCTACAGGAACCAACCCCTGCTAACCAAAACTGGGCAACGAAAAGTAGTAATAGTGCAGGACCTTGTTTCAGTGGTAGATCTCAATCTTCCACAGCCCAGCTGCATGATCCACAACCTTCCAGGGGAAAAAGAAAAAAGTGATGAAGCACAGTGTGATTTTGCTGTCCAGGTTGCAGCTCAATGAGATTTCAGATGACTGGTACAAATTCCTAATGACTGGGTGTTGTCTTCACTAGGAATAGTGCTCAGGTGACCCAGGCATCAACACCTGCATTGAATGAGGCCCATCTCCTGCTAGAGTGGGGCATTTTCCAGACTTTGATTTGTGTGAGCAAAAATTTGCATTATTCCCTATGAGGACCACAGTAACGTGTTCAGCTTCTTTGGATGTCTCCATGGGAAGGTCCTTTCCTAATACTAAGCTAAATTCTTCCTCTGATTCCACAAACCTGTCCAAAAGTTCTTCTGTCTGCTGCCAGCTTCCTCTGCAGACCTGCAAGACCTTGACAGACCACTCCTTTAATATCCCAAGACTTCTTGGTACTCACTGTCTCAATGCTGAGTGGGCATGTGACCTTCTGTACATTAAAAGCAAATATGTTTTAAGCAAAAATCAGTTTCAGTTCTGCTTCCCTCTACTCATCTTCAAAACCTGAGTGAGCTTCAATCCTTCATATTATGTTTTTCTCTGCTCTCTGGAAATGTTTTTTTCCAATTTCTCTGCTGTTATTCAATCATATGTGATCCTTTGACAGAAGCATCTAATATTCATTATGCTGCTACCATAAAATTCCCATTATTCACAAACCTCCACACTTTGCAGCTTTTAAAAACTGTGACATTTGTAAATGAGAAATTAAAAAAAACCCACTAGAATAGATTTTTCATGTTTCAGCCAAATATAATAATTTAAATAATTTCAAATGTTGCAACCTCATAATTTCAAGACAAGTTTGTTTTTATTGCACAAGAATTTAGCAGTTCCTCATTTGGTATTATAACTTTGTTTAATAGAAAAGTGTGTGAAATCAAGTTCCAGACCTTGAGATCCTCTGGTCTGAAATCATGCACAATTTCTGAAAGGGAAGAGTGGCAGAACCAGCTCTCAGGAAACTCAGACAATCAACCAAAGCAGTAAAGGAAAGTTATTTATGCTGAGTCACCATCCATTGGCAGAAAAATCTCACTAGTTTGATGGAATCTGTTCAAGTGCAATTTGGAGTGGTGAAAAAGAAAAGTATCTAAGGTCCAAAAATGGAATGATAGATGCAGGTAAATGTATAGGGAGAAGAACAGATTTTTCGTGCCAACAAGATTCTCTCTGAAAGTCACAGTAAGAGCCCGTGGGTGCCTGCTGCTCCTGCCCCAGCGCAGCTCCAGGGACAGCAGCGACTGGAACCAGTTGTTTGGGCTCTGGCTGAAGCCAGTGGCCTTAAGCAACTGCCTGTCCTTATTTTTCTGGCTACAAGTTTTTGTGGAATTCTCCAGTTTTCAGAGGGATTTGTCTTTCTTGTAGGAGGATTTTCCCAGAGGGCTTTGCTCATACATGTAGGGAAGAAAGCGGACACAAGCAGATTTTAATTAAACCATTCTTTCAGCTCCCCAGGCTTGTGCAATTTAACTTCTTCTCAGAGATAATATTAACACTTACATCATGTTTCATTATTGTTAGTTTTGCTTGTGGAATTGCACTGGCAAGAAACCCCCTGGAAGCAAATGCTCATTGAATCCTATTG
The DNA here is from genome assembly GCA_013390045.1 of Picathartes gymnocephalus. Classification (NCBI taxonomy): domain Eukaryota; kingdom Metazoa; phylum Chordata; class Aves; order Passeriformes; family Picathartidae; genus Picathartes; species Picathartes gymnocephalus. Next base: position 206,649 of record WEKY01040118.1, on the reverse strand, counting down.
TTTCCATTCCCTTCAGCCATCACTTCTCAGCCAAAGAACAAATGTTACCAACAACAGGAAGGAGCTTGATTTTCCAACAAAATCAGCAGAATTGCACATGCAGAGAACAGGCATATCTCACTAAGATCTGCCTGGTTAGAGGCGTTATTTGTCTATAACATTTTTAAAAACAAAAAGAAACCGGTGCTCTCTGTAGAGGACTGAGATGGAAGACTTGGAAATCAGTGGCATTGCAGAGGCAGAGGTGTGGAGGAAGGGAGAGCAGGGATGTGGGAAGTGGAGGGGGCGTTCCACTAGTCCCCAGTCAGCAGCTCTCTCCCTCTCCTCGTCCATGTGTCAGTTCATCAGCAGCTCTGATTGCCATCTGAAGTAATAAAATAAACACCACCCCAGTAGAATATCCTGGGATTAGCCTCTCAGGCCTGTCAGGGCATGAGCTCAAGCTCTTCTGTGCTCTGAAGAACAGACAAATAAGAAAGTAGATTGAGTGAGCTGGTTATTATATTGCCCTCCAACGTGCAAACGCTGAGCCATTTCATGTCAGAGGCTCAGCATCTGTTGCAGGCACAGGGAGAAGGGGCAGCTCTCGTGAAGCTTATTGCAAAGCCTAGTTAGGTTTAAACCCCAAGAGGGAGGAATGCAAATATTCAGACATAAAGAAGCATCTGGAGCCCAGTGTGCTGTTTCCAGGAGACCCTGGGTGCCAGACAAAGCTGTGATCATGTCAGCAGTTGGCACTGACATGCCGAGGTGATGTCTCATCCCCATGTGGGCTCCTAACCAGAGATGTTCTGCCACTCCTCCCTTTTACAGGGTGAGGGGCTTCTGCTGGGCTCCCCTCATCTCCCTGTGCTGGAGGTGGATGCAGGAAAGTGGTCACTGGCTGTACCTGCCCTTGGGGTATGAACACCCATTCTCCAGCACCAGACAGGGACTATTTGAGCCCAGAGTGTTTTTGCATACCCAGAACTCTCCCCAACCTGCAGGACCATGTAAAACACACAGGTTATTTAGAGACACCATGCTGCTCTTCAAGATGTACCAGGGCATTGGAGAAAAGAAGTCTAATCTGGTCTGATGGGTTTTTCATGACAAGTTTCTTTCCTAAAATACAGTGTCACTGTGATTTTGCTCTCTGCTCTGATAGCTGTCACAGTACATGGGTCTGGCCCTTCAGTCCTTCTCCACACTTCCTGCCTTCCTCTCCTCTGAGCCTTCCTTTCATCTTTTATTTCTTAATGTTTCTCCCTAAAGTACATGTGCTGTTGTAAAACTTAACCTGGCTTTTGAAATGCCTGTGTAATGTAAAACAAGAAACGCTAGATGTGGGATCTGAGGGATGCTGCTCACCCACTTCCTTCTCACCACCTCCAAAACAAACAAATAATGTAAATTTTTGGGCTGATGAGCTCTGTGAGCTGGTTTTGCTTATGGCTTTAGACCCAGTGCAGTCGGTTCAAGCACAACCACCGGAGTGGTGGACTCCTGGAAGAGCTGAGAAGTAAATGCAGAGAGTGTGAGACCCAACCCAGCCTGTCACCCAAGAAATCACAGCCCGAGAGCATGGCCAGTAGGAGGCAGAAGTGGGAGGGAAAAAGGAACCCTTAATGCTGAAAAACTGGAAATGAACAAGTTTTGGGAGGTGATTGAAACCTGTCCTGATCCTGCTTCCTCTCCTGTTCCTCCCGAGCTCAGTGTGATTTGAACAAGAGCAGCACAGAGACCTCACTATGTATTTCGTAATTTCAATTTTTAATTTGTCCCAAAGCACAATTATACCATTTCATGCCTGAAAAGATGTCTCTTTCTGCTAAAGAAATTGTTATTGTTGTTTGGCAAACAAAACAAAACAAAACAAAAAGCCAAGATGGAAAACTTAGATCAGCTCTAATAAGTTTATTACTATTCACCATGACTGTATGTCAGAAAGCTCTAGTTTCATAATAGATGTTCTTAAAGTATTGATGTTTGGTAACAGCATGGGTATTTTGGCTCTGCTCTTCTGTCTTTCCTGGTTGTATCATTAAATGCATCACAAGGGTGATACCAGCCAGCCTCTAGAAATATCCAGCTACAGTGATGCTGCTGATTGTCTGTAAATGATCAGTTCAAAGGCTTTTAATGTATTTTGGACCTCAGTCATAATGGATCTCTGATGATGGCAAAGGGTAATAAGATAATGGGTATGTATCTTCCAGTGCTGGTCTTCACTCCTCCTGCCAGCCTGCTCTGTGCAGGTGGAGCTGGGGGCAGGAACACAACCGGTTACATTGCAGATCAGGTCTGTAAGTGAAATAATAAGGAGCAGCTTAGCAGAATTACTGAACTGATGCAGGAGTTTGGCATCCCATCATCTTTAACTCACCCTAGGGGAGTGTGGTGAACATGTGTTATTAATATTCTGGGTCTTTCAGAGGACACCGGCAATCTAACATGGCAAGGCAACTGTTTTTCAACAAGAAATTAGAAGTGAGCTACTCTACTTTAGGTTTCTTAGCCTCTTTTTTATCTTTGTCCATTGACTAGCTCAAAAACAAGGGTGGGGTACCAAGGTGTCCCAGGTAACTGGGATACAGGGATCTGATACAGAGCTTTCCTTGCTGCGAATTATATAAGATTTATGTGGCTGATACACTGCCAGGGTCAGGTTAGGAGCTCTGGAAGTTTAGCTTTGGTTTCAAAGGGAGAAATTCAGCTAATAATCCTTTGCAGATCTGCACAGGAATGCAGAGGGGAGCTGTCTCTCTGCTGAGGGACTGACAGATTTATTACTCTGCTATCTGCAGTGAGCTGGGCTTGGAAAGGGCAGCAGTGGAAGGCTGCTTCCTTGTCTGCAGAAGACATTAAGCCCTGCCTTGCTGAGAGAAGCAAATTGTGGTGGTTTCCCCCTCCCAGCAGCTCATTTCCCTTTCCCTTTCCCGTCTTTTGTCCCCCTTCCTGCCATATCAAGGCACTTTACATCAGCTCTGGTAGCTGCATCCCCAAATTGCTACAGCTCTGCTGGTGGTTTCTCTTCAGTACCTTCTGCTCCCTAAGAAAAAATATGTAGTACAGAGCATGGTGGCTTGTTTTCAACTTATGGAGCACCTCCTAAATCAACTCTCCTCACTACTTCAGAGGCTCTTACAGACAAAATCTCCTGCCTTATATTTGCAAAAACTTCTACAGAGAAGAGTCTGGAACTTCAGTACCCTAAGCTTGCCAGGAGCTGCTGAAGATGAAGGTGACTGTTCTTTCTGGGCATTACTTCTGGATTGCATGTGTATTACAAGGAGATTCTTCCTTATGGTTTTGGAGCCTGTCTTTTTTCAGCCTAGATTTTGCAGAGCAGCATATGCAGACAGCACGTGCTTCAGATTTCTGTAGTGGCTCCCCACCTGCCCTCCTCTGCAGCAGAGCCTTCCTTCCCTCCAGAGCCCTGGGCTGCAGAGGGAGGACCCCTTTTTTCTCCCAGCTTTGGCCTGTAGGTTGACACATGGATCAACCTTGCCCCATCTGCACTCCTGCCCTCTTTGTTTGTCCTCTCTGCTCCCCAATTTCTTGCCACAGCTGGGGCTCAGGAGGTTTGGAGCAGGTTTTGGTGGGGCAGGGAGCAGTCTCACTGCAGTAACCCCACAGATGGAACTGGTGGTGCAGCAGGGCTCTGCTTCACCCCATGCAAACACTGAGGTTCACTGTGATCAGCGGTGGCTGGTGAGATACAGGCTCCACGCTCTGCCGAGCTCCCTCCTGCCTAACCTTGTCTCTCCTGAAGGTACCCCAGGCATAACTGGAGGATAAGAAGCTGTCCTAAAAGAGTTGGGGTGAATGGCTTCCCCACGGAGCAATATTGCTTATGGACAAATCCCACCCGCACAGGAAGACTGCTCCGTCCTTTTATTTCCACCTTCCTGCCTTCATCCAGGATATACCCTGGTATGCAGCCTGCAGGCTCAAATGACCTGTTGGCCTCAATCCACTGCTTGCATAAATTCTGCAAGGAAGTCTGTCAATACTAAAACACCCAAGAAATGAATTTGTACCAAATTCCTCTGATCTCTCATGAGGTATTTGAAATCAGACCATAGCTGACAGTTAAAGGTTGGACCACTTCACATCCCGGGGAAAGGAGTTGCTTTCTTTTACATCTTGCATATTGGGAGCCTCTCATTTTTGGTACTCCCACATCCCTGCAGGATAAAATTGCTCATTCTGCTGATGTGGCCATGCAAAGTCCTCTAGAGAATTAGAAATTACTGCCTGTCTTCAGAATGTTGATGTAATAAAAAGAAGGCACTCTGAAAGAAATCCATGACAAAATGAATAGCCTGAAAAGGCAGAAGGAATCTTTATGCACATCTAATCTAACCTCCCAAAGAGCACAGCCGTTGACTATTATATAGCAATATTCCCACAAAGACCAACAAAAAAATTCAGCAGCTTTTCAGCTTGTCTTTGAAAGAGATGTCTGTTTTACTCCATCAGTTTTGAAAGGGCATTGCTTAGAGCTAAGGAGCATGGGGGTTTTATTCAGCTTCTGCAGAAAAAGAAAAGGGGATGCAGCCTTCTTCTTACTGCTGATGGCTGAATTTATTTCTCTCTCTAAATTCTGGTAGTTTGAGCCTCCTGTAGGCACTTTTGCCTGGTTAACTTCTAGGAATAGTTCCTCAGTAATGACAGATTCCTTTTTAACAGCATCTTAACCACCACATTCCTGATGGGCCTTTGAACTCATGGGAAGTCAACACCTTCCTTTTCTGGAAAGTACTTCTAGACCAAGGATTTGAAAGTTATTTGTGCTTGGAAAGCAGAATGCATTTTATAGGAATGCAACTGTTTGTTCCCAGCCAAAAATCACACCTGCGAGCCTTTGATTCAAGGAATCCTATTGTGATGAAAAAAGCTTTGTAAAATAGCAGTGCAGTCTCCCCCTGTGAAACAGAAGATTAAATCGTGATCACCCTGCTGTTGACTCAACTGTTAGCAGCTGAAATATTATTTGCTCAACACACTTCACTCAGTTATGATCTGCAGAAAGATGCTGTGGTTAGAGTGACTCTGAAACACAATGGAGCCGCACAACTTCCCCATTAAAAGAGAATTATTCATATTTACCAAAGGGAAAATTAAAAGCAGGTTTTCATGACAAGTTCAAGCCAATCCAGCTCTGCCTGGCTGCCAAAGGGACAATTCTGCTGGCCTGTCCCATCCCACTCAACCCTATTCCTGGCTGGGCACTCCTGCCACTGCCACTGTGCCAGGCTAGCAGCTGTGGAGCCACAGGGTGAGGCAGGTCAGCCTGCTAATCTGGCTGAAAAATGAGCCACCAAACTGATCCAACTAGCTGGTAGCTGCATCACAAGTTGTGCTGACACAAGGGAGCAAGAAATAACATGCAGCCAGGGCAGGGAGTAGGCAGGACCACATCTTTGGGTGACAGTATGGTCTCAGATTGGCTTAAACTGATTGTGAACCGTGGGTGTAGGGACTGAAGGGTCATACCAGTGCTTGTCCTGGTCCAGGACAGTGAGGTCCTGCTTCCCTCAAAGGGTTTTATAAGCAGAGACTGGAAAATCTTTTGACCAAAGTCGAGAGAAAGGCAGATGCTGGCTGCAACCAGAGAATGTGGGTTGAGTGTGATGGGACCCAAGCCCAGCAGCCTGGCCAGTGCCCACATGTGGGAGCACATCACCAGCTCTGCCCTGCCAAGGCTTGTCGTGGTCAGGAGCTGGTCTAGCAGATCCCAACCCTTTGTATTCATGTTGATATAAAGTTGTGAATGCAAGTGATAGCCCACGTGAGAGATGGTGGGGGTGTCTCCCATGGACAGGTAGTGATGTATTTGCTGGAAGGGACACAGGATGTCCCCAAACCTTTTCTTCTCATTCCTGCACATGGGTGAAAAGATGAATTTCCTGGGACAATAAAGGAGGGAGTAACCCTCTCCACATTGCTACTACCCAGTGTAACATGCATTTAATGACTTTTGCAATATTAACAACTCAGTTCCCACTGCAGCTGTGTCCTCCTCCAAAGCACACATTATATGGGCTGCTCCTGGCTCGCAGGTTTAATACACCCTCAGTGAGGGGATGCCTCTCCCCAGATGTTGTTTCTGTGGTCTGTATTTCTGCATGTTCCACACTGTGTTGCAGGCTGTACTCAGCCTCCTGCTCTGTGGCTGATGTACAGCTCAGCCCCTGCACATGCCACCTGCACAGAGTGGGGCTGGAGGAATGCTGGGGATAAATCACTGAGGAGGAACGTGCCCATTAAGGGGGGATGTGACAAACCCCTGCACTAAGGCACCCCAGGGCTGTGCATCTTGTTTTCATCTTGTGAAAGCACAACATTTTTACATTGTATTTCTACCAATGCTAGTGATGTTTAGATAAAAGGAATTTTCAAGGCTCTTTGGCTCATTTTCCTGTCTAATGACAGCAGAGGAGTGCAGCCCCTCTGATCTGGGTGCTGGGTGCTCAGGGAGTGCAAGCCACCACTGCTGTAGCTGACCATCCTCCTTGCACTCTACATGTGCCATCAGCTGGCTCCCAAACAGTAACGAGGATGTTACTCTTAGCAAATCCCAGCTAAAAATGTGGGAGACCTAATCTTGAGCCAGCAGGAGCTGTAGGGACAGGGCTGCAAGGCAAAGGAACAGGCAGAGTAGTTGAGGCTGAAAAACAGTCCTTTAAGGCTCCCACAGCATAAATTCAAGAGCAAATTTATTGTTACAGACCAAGCAAAAAGGGCAGTTCATCCTCTCCCTCTTCCTTCCCCACACTGCTGTCTTGGTGCTGGCGTGAAGATTGGTGCATTTACAGAGCGACCAGGGATGGGCAACTGTTAGAGAGTTGCAATGCTGGCACTGCCTGAGCAAAGAGCTTCAGCCCGACCTGATTTGCTCCTCTGAGGGCCCCTCCTGGCTTTCAGCACTGGTCCCATAGAACTGTTCTGCTAGACAAAACATTCGTTAGAATTGTTAAAGCTGCTTTGCTGATAAAGATCTCACCACTCCCTCCCCCAAAAGCTCTCTCAAGCAGAATAGGAGCACAGAGGCTGCTGTTTTGCTGCCAGCTGGCCCATCCTGTACTGTAGGATTGAAGAGGAGTTTGGGGGTGTTCAGTTCATGACTCAGGAGGGCCTTTCCAGCCTGACACACGTAGGTGCCCCTGTCACATGCAGTGACATGATCTGGCAGGTCTCTCTCTGCCCCACTTCTGGCTATACAGGATCACCAGCCTGTTCCTTCCAACTTGTGGGCAATAATTAGGTTTTCTGCAGGGCTGACATCTCACATTTCCCATCAGCAAGGCTGAGGGATCTTTTTTCAGGCTCTGCAGGCTTGGGTACCCCTCGTTCTGAGTGTATCTTCTGCACCCAGTCAGCAGTCAGGGCTCACAGCGGGAGTGTGCTCTGTGGGAAATGGGGACACCAAAGGGGCTTAAGTTTGCTCAAACTTTCACAACAAGAACAAGTCTTTATCCATCAGATTATAACATATTTAAACCAATTCTCTTTTGGGACATAAAAGAAGAATACAGTGACCCTCATCTGAGTGACTAATAGCCAAGAAATACACTTATTACACTAATTAATGTATTAATAGCCAAATACCAGTCATGAAAGAAAGGTACTTGCTTTTCTGAGACCTTTATCTGAATGATTTAACGTTGCGTGACTAATTCCTGCTTTTGAGCAGACCAAGCTGTACATTAATCTGAGTTTAGTTTTTCCGAAGGGCAGTTCAATTCCAGGTTTTCAGCATTAATACAGTTTTATGATTGCAGAAGTGAAGTTGAAAATAAACCAGAGACTGCAGAACGTTCTTTACCCTGAAAGTTTGGTGACTTGTGCAGGCCAAGCAGATTTATGTATTTCTCCTTGTAGAGGTCACATTATTTTTAGCTTCCAGACAGTTTTGTGAGATGCAAAATCTGAACCATCAGGCTCTGAGGCAAAAGTAACCAGAGACTTTTAAATGTTGGTTCTGGTCTGTGTCTCTTGTTCTGGATTTTTTTTTTTTTTAGGTGGATTTTTAAATTATTCTAGGAATAGAACATCACTGGATACACAGGGATAAATGGATGGCAGGGGCTCTCTGGGAGTGAAGGGTGGTGGCAGAAGGAAGGAAGTTCTGCCATGGTGAAGGGGCACACCTGAAACCAGGGTATGGGAGTTGAGAAACCCATTGAGGAACGTGTAAAAAACACCCAGCATGTCCCCAGGGCCAACAAGAGAACCTCAGTGCTAGAGAATCTCAGTAGAGGAGGTTTGCATTGGAGAGGAGAGAGATGGGGTGCTCTGAGGAGCAGCAGGAAAAGTTTTTGCTTTGAGTTTTGCAGCCAAGACTCCAGATGCTAATTCATGGGGATGGCTGCATGGAAGGCTGATGGGCTTGTACATGTGGTACATCTATCACACAGAAAGGTGCTGCAGAACACATATCTAAATAGAAGATCTGCTTAGTGAGTTGTAGAGGTATCTACACACCTGTAGTGCAAAGCCAGGAATGTGAAGAAGTTACATCCTGTGATGTACTGTCCATAGAGCACCTCGCTGCAGTGCTGTTTGATACAAGTGACATCTGGATTGCTGAGTCACTTGAGGCCTCTAGTGTGCCACTAAAGGTCAGAAAATACTGGAGATTTAGGTTGGAAGCATTCTTCAAGCTGTCTGTGGCATCCCCTTTGCCCTTACGTAGTGCTCATTTAATCACAGGACAGGCTTCTCCCTCTCTCCACAGTCTGCCACGTAACGGGCACCCACACTGATATAAATGTGGGGTTAAGATTGATTCAGACGAGCCTTTGGGCTGCTCTCATTTCCCTCGGGAGCTGCAGAGGTCCCTTGCAAGTACCAAGTAATGCTGTCAGCATCTGTCCCACCTGGTGAGATGGAGCACAGGGGTGCTCAGCAGGATGCTCATCCCACGTCCTGGCCCATCCTGGCACGGGGGCTCCCCAGGCTAGAGGCACATGAGGCTGGATGATGGCACCAAGGCACAGAGGCCCCCTGCCCTTCATGCCTCCTCTCACAGCACACGTCCACGTAGCATCCCCTGCCATCCCAGAGGAACTTTATTTCCTTCCACTGCTGTGGCCCGAGGGAGATCAGCTGAGTGCTACAAAGGGAAAGATTAAGAAAAAATATCCCAGCTGTTCCCCTGCTGTGTGGGAGCACAGAAACAGCTGTAAGTGGCTTTAACTCCTACCTTCTGGGAGAGGACATTTTGGGAAAAGATGCATATTACCCAGAACTCTAAAAGCTGTTCTGAAGCAGTGAGGGGAAGGACAAAACTGAGAACTTCAAGATTTTTTTAAAAAATCTGATTATCTCCAGGACTTCTCTAGCCAAGGTAGCACAAGAACAGCACTTGTGCTCTGTCTGTCACCCACTCACAGCCTTGAGATGGACACTTTTCTGTGGGTCAGGGGTTCCTCTAACTCCTGGCAGTGGGAAAATGGCTACTTTCACATTTCTAATAAAATTAGAAATTTTTTGAAAATGCTTCCTGCACAGTCACTTGGAATTCTCTGAAGCCTCCAAGTTCTCTATCAAACTGAGAAGTGAAATGTTGCTCCCACCCTGTTTCCTCCCTTTTAACCTCCACATGAAGGGCTGGATGGAGAAGGGAAAATGCATGAGCAAACATTTGTTTGCTCTTAAATAAATTCCAATTGAGAAACAAGAGAGAGGAGTGCAGCTTTTCCACCCGTCCCTTCCCCTGCCCCACCGGCCCTGCTGGAAGGGACCTCTCTTACCCAAATACCCAAGCTCTGCTAATGCAGTGGACCCCCTTGTGCAGCTGGGGTGAAGGCAGTGTTGCTGCCCGTTATTGGTGTGCCAGTGGATCGTGGATTTGTTCCTGCTTGGAAGCTGTCCTGTGCATCCTCAGTGCTTCCCATATCAAGCAGAGGAGCACTGTGGTGTGACACAGAACCTCTTTTTGCCATTTTTCATGTCTCTCCACTGCTCTGGTGTGGGTGATGTGCAGCTGATACGGGAACTCTGATCCCTGCAAAAGCCCAGGGGCAGCAGTGTGGGCAAAGGGGCTTTTAGGGAAGGGAGAGGAATGAGAGGTGTGAGTGGGTCTCGGGGTGTCCCAGAGCACAGCCCACTCCCAGGGAACAGGAAGGCTCCATGAAGGCTCCTCGCTGTGGTCTCTCCTGTGAGTTTGGAGAAGCACCTGCAGTATAGGCTGGGATGTCAGCAGCCTGAGAGTAGGCAGGAACAGCCCTGCTGTGGGACATTTTCCATTCCTGGGTGTTTGGCAGCTGGCTTTAACCACAGAAACCAGCAGCTTCTGCTTTCTCAATTCTTATTGCAAAGCCCTTTGCAGCATTGCCCAACTTGGCCTGACATTTCAGCCATCTGGCAGTATTGCTGCATCAAGGACAAATATATACATGAGGATTTGATGAGGACTTCCTTTCTTTTCCCCCTTTGCTTTCAGCTTTGCTTTTTTGCTTTGGGCAAACTTGCTCGCTTGTCTTTGCTAGCTATGGGACATAGTGGTATGGAATCATATAATCATTAAGGTTGGAAAAGATCTCCAAGATCCAACCTTTGATTCAGCACCACTGTGCCCACTAAATCATATTACCAAGTGCCACATCTACTCCTTTTCCAGTTCTACAGATCCAGCAGTATCTTCTCTTGGCACCAAAACACACAGCAAGATTAAGGAGATGATTTACCTTCTAGACTGTGTTCCTTAAATATCCAGTCTCTCAAATACAGTCATACACTGGCAGGATCACCAGAAGTAGCATGGGATGCACCCGAAGTTGAAGGAAACTGTCCCTAGAAACTAAATGTCTCAAGGACAAGACTTTAAGCGACTGTCAATGAAAGTAAAGAAAGGAGTAAAGAAGCCGACATGATTTGTTCTTCATGAAAAATTTGTGCAAATTCTGCTATTGTCATAAACATGATCTATTTCTGTGTCCTCTACATGGAAAAGTACACGGATGTGTGCTGAGGGCAGATAGGGAGACCTGGCTCATCCCTCTGCCTGTGTCCAGCTCCCATCTTGAATGTCCTGTTCCCACTAGCCAGAAACTCCTGAGTTGATGTTTGGCTGCCAGTTTTTGGATGGATGTCCTCTGCTCTGCCTCTGACCTGCTCCTTTATGCAGAGAAAGCTTTGACCAGGTTCCTCAGTGGCAAATACCTGGCAGTAGCTCATGGCCCTTTTTCTGCTTGAGCTGTTTGTCACCTGCAATACAGTGGGTTCCCATCTCTTCTTTGGCACTGGCTGGACTCACTGTCAATTTTTGTGAGCTCTGTCCTCCCTTTCAGATTTGGGGAAAATTCATAATGGTGCTGTAAAAGTCATAGAAAAGGAATATAAAGGGATTTATCTTTTGCACAAATATTAAGCAATATTTCCTGTTGTAGCCTCCTGTCTCCTTATCTTTATAAAGTAATGACAAGTAGCTTAATGTAACTCCTATTCTCCTTACAGGTTTAGCCACTCTATCATTATTTAAGAAGTGGCTATTTCAGGTGATTGTCAGTAAATTCTGTTTAGGGTGAGTGGGAATCAGTCTGTACTCCGGAGCTCATCTGTGTCTTTTCGCAAGTGCAAAGCAAATATGGCAGGAAACCAAGATAGCAAAAAACATGGAAATCAGCAAGTTTAGCCAGGGAACGTGCTGTGTTGTAGCAGTGAGTTGGCTATAGATAAGCTGTCTGCCAATTGCAGTCTATTTCTGGTGGGTATATAATTCCTGGGAAAACAAAAACCAGCAAAACTTTATTTTTCTCCAAACTCGTCCAAAAGCAAAAGCCTTCAAAATTTTCCATTAACATACTCCTTTCTGTAAGAAACCTATAAAATGCCATGTTCCCAGTAAGATATTGCAGGTTTTTTTTTTCCTTGCATTTAGTATAAGACCAGGGATCCTCCCTTCTCCCCTTCATTCAGTTTGTTTCTACAAACCCTGTCTCAGTTTAGAGATCCACAATAATTGCAGGCCGAGTCTACTCTCAGGGCCACCTTTGAGACCCAGAGGGTGGAAGACCAGGACTGACTTTTTGTTTTCGACAAACAGGATGGAGACTGGAATATGATTCCAGGCAGAGACATTAGAGTTAAGTGTTTGAGAGGCCTTTTTTATCTTGAGGTGGAATTAAAATTTGTCGATGCATCCAGTGCCTTTTAATACAATCAAGAGGCTTAGAGACAAAGTGAGGCTTTTATTGCAACTGGAAAGTGGTTTCTGCCCAAAGAAATTGTGAGAAAATGTTTCTGTAAGAGGACAAAGAGGTTTTCCAGGCAGAAAGTACAAAAGCTATTTATATGGGCTTCAGCATTTGATCACAAAGCCTAGGGCAGGGCTGGAGAGAGCTTGTGACAAAGCATTATTCCTTGAGGAAAACCAGCAAGAGGGAGTGAACTTCAAGAAGAGATCAGGCAAGACCAGTTTGACTGGCTTTAAACCCCTCCAAAATGCCACCCTTCTTTGCGAAAAGCCATTCTACCATAAAGAGGACCCTTTCCAAATCCACTTTACAGTGCTGGCTTTGCCACTAACCTTGTAGCTCTAATAGACACAAAATCAATGAGGTGAGAAGTGAATCCTCTCAAAATAAAAACCCAAAATTTTCTCAAACATTATTTTGAGAAATATTATTTATGTCTATACACCTATTTGTAAATTTAAAAAAAAAAAAAGAGAGAAAGCAAGTGAGTCCAGGAAATTCCCCACTGACTTGCTACTGATTTTATACAGAAAGAGCTCAGATCCTGCAGCAATGGGAAGCATACATGCCACACATAACACATCTGGAAGCTTCCTCTGGAGCTGAAAACCCCAAACCAAGAAGAGCCTCTGGCTCCCACATGCTTTTGGGCTGTGTGACTTGCATTGTTTATGGAGAAATGTGCTTGCCTTAGACCCACACCTTAAATTGAAGACAAGGGGAATCTTCTGCTCAAGGAGCTCTGACCTGGGTGAGGGATAGATGGCAGGGTGGCTCAGCAGCTGTTTTCTGACCTTGAGGTGAGGCTGGTGCCTTTGTTGAAGCAATAGGATGAGATTTTCTTTTTTAGTTCACATCAAGTTTTATATGCCTAGAGTCAAACATCTCTTGGGATCCCACTACAGTCAGCTGTAGCCCTGAGCAAGTGAAGTTCTTACATATGGGTTTATCAAGGTGGATCATACAAACAGTGCCAGTCTGGGTGGATTAGAGACACTCCATTCCCCACCACTTTGAAGGCAGAGATTACATCTGACACCCAGAATGGCTGATGCTGTGCCTCACTAACCCTGGGGCCTGGGTTAGGGAGATTGATTTGGCTTTTGTCACCTGTCCTGTGGTCCTTGTGGGCAATTCCAAGTTTGCATAAGTAATGCATGGACTATTCGAAGTTACTGATAGCTCAGAGTGGTGAAGATCACAATATAAACATGGGATTCTAAGTGACCTTCACAGTGGTACCTTCCTGCCACTTTGAGGAAGGGGACACTTGAAGCTTGTGTCTGTGTGAGGGGTCAGGGCTTTGGTCAGAACAAGCCAGAAAATCCTTTCTGCTCATGAGCAGTAATTCTGATAGTTCTCAGATGAGGATGTGGACACTTTGAGGGCAGCAACTAGTCTCCAGGCATTTGTGTGAAAGGGCAGTGAGGTTCTTTGCTGGGATTTAGGAGAGCCTGGGAGCGGAAGCTGGGAAGTGTGGATGTGTGTGATGTCCCCCACGGTTTGTCCAGGCTGAAGAAAACCATCTGTCAGATCAAGTGCTCCCTGCTGGCCTGGTGGGCACTGGAAAGATACAGCAGACAGGACGTATGTGAACACCCATCCTCCATCCTTCCTGTGCATCCTGTTATCAATGGCTTTTTCAGGATCCCACAGTTTTCTCCAAGCTTTACTTTTATCCCAGGAGACTCAGTGGGTTTTGTTCTTTGTCAGGGAACAAAGAGACACAGTCTATGTTAGAGAGGCACAAAGGCAGACTTTCTGCCAAGGAGAAGATTCTGCGGTTTGTCTATGAGCTGCAGAGGCACATCAGAAACGTGTGACAATCAAAGCTGAAAGCCCAAACAGAGCCATAGTCCTGCTATCATCTGTCTCCTTCCCCCTGACTTGGACTTGGGAGGTGAATTAGGAGAGGTTAGTGATCCTTTGCTCAAGTTTCTTGGTTGGTCACTCTTCTACCACTTAGCACAGCCTTGGGCTTCCTTTTCAACGTCTTCCCCAAGCAGAGCCCCTCTAGCCTGGGTCTCTCTGTGGGGCAGCTCATGGGGGCAAAGGGCTCTGCTTCCCAGCACTCTCCCCTTGTGTCAAACCTCTGCCCGAACTTCCGTGAGCTGTGACTGTGCTGCAGGAGAGGGATGGAGGTGATGAGTGCCTGCTGGATAGATTCCCAAATAACTCTCATATGAGAAGGGTGCTGCTGAATTTAAACCAGTTGTGGTGGTGGGAAGCCAGAGGTGAATTTACTAGAGGAGGTGGGGCACGACAGAAGAGTGGAGATGCACAGGGCCAAGACCTGGGGTGAGGGTCGTGCACCTCACTGCTAAAACCATGGCTGGCTCTCAGCCATATGATCATTTCTTTGCAGGGTGATACAGCTGCGTGCTCTGCTGGGCCAAGGGGAAACAGAAAGATCAGCTTTAATTATTGCAGCCCAAATTACATGATGGAATGAGCTGATCATGTAGTTCATCTCTATGTCAGAGTTGGCACGTGGAGCAAATACATTCATTTCCAAGGATTATAGGCCAGAAATGTAGCTATTATGAATCCTCTTATCTATTCCACGAAGCCCGTAAGAAAACCTTTTCTTTTTATCTTGGAAGTGCTGAAATATGTATGAAATGTTACTTGCCCTGTACACCCATAAATATGGCTCTTGCCTATCACAGTGCTTTCGTTCAAGACATTATTTCATCTCCCTGGCATGTTATTAACCACGCCACCCCTTCCTCATCAGCCCACTCCTGACAGGGAGGAGCACTCGTGCTTGTCCCATTGTTTTCTGATCCATTTGGGCTGGGCACACGATCCCAGGTTTGTGTTGAGCGTGTGACCCTCCCTGCAAGGAGAGACACGGGAGCTGGTGCTTGCAACCTCCAGAGTCATTGATACACTGGAAAAGTTTATCTGGATCCAAAGCAGGCCTGTTTTCTGGTGCTGGTGGGGAGGTGACCATCCTCCTTTCTCTCAGAAGGGTCTTTGGGAGATGCCATTAAGAGGATTTTCACAGCACTTACTGGCAGGGAGTCTGTTACTCCATGAAGTTTCTCTCCTAGCTTCCCTTTACTGCCTGAGGTGGCTGCTTTTCTGATAGATACAGAAATTAATTTATTCTTAAAAATAAAAAAGCAGAAAAGTGACACTCTCCCCTTGGATCCACCCAGCAGCTCCTGACTAAGAAATCCTATGGTGCATACCCCACTCATCCATAAGCTCAAACCCAAACTAAACATCTGTGAGGCATCCTGGCAACATTTTGAGAATCACTGCCTTCAATGTCTGACGAACATTGCTGTTTGTAAATTTTCACCAAACACGAAGAATTTCCTATTTAATATTCTCCCATGGGGAAGGTTCAATTTTCAGCAACTTAATGGTGCTGCCATCATGGTGGTGAGGCAGCCATTGGGCAGCTGCTGAGGGATGAAAGATGAGAGGGAGTGAAACAGTACAGGGCATACAGAACCTTTGCCTGCAGATGGTGTGGCTTCCTCTTGGCATTTACCCTTGTGGTGGACACTCTCTTACAGGGACTTTCATTGTGGCCAAGAAATGGTGCAGCAGGTGGAACCTGGTGTGCTTCAGAGCAGACAGAGCAGTGGAAAGCCAGGGAGATGGCAGAAGCTGGTGGAGCCTTCACCCAGCATATCCCAGTGGCATTGCCTGCTCTTCCTCTCTGTCATTGCTGTTGCCATCTCCTCCCCATGAATTCCCCTTTTCTTCTCTCCCCTCTCTGTTCTGCCTCACTAAACTGATTTTTCCAAATCAATGCAGAACTTAATTCTCATTCATGGTCTTATTTCCCCACCACAAGATTTGAAACAAGCTTCCAAGTGGAAAGGAACATTTGCTCCTTGCCCCCCCCATGGTTGCTTTGTGTAGTTTCTGTCAAAACAATGCTGAATAGCAGCAAACTCTTCACTGACCCGTCACTCGAGAGGCTGTTGCTGTCAGCAGGTTCTCCATAACCGCCTCATCCATCCTCCCGCTCCACGTGGTGGCTTGGGTGTGTGACAGATTTGCAATCCACACTGCATTTTTAATCAGCCTGTCCTCCCTCTTTGGACGTCAAAGGCACCGTTCTGAAAGTCAATCTCAGCCTCTGACCTCTATGAGCTTCTCTCTTATATTTAATGTGGAAATACTACTCTGAAAGACGAATATGATCTGCCTGCCTTATGCTCTGGCAGTGCCTCCCTGCCTTGCCTGTGGCTCTGTGGCATTTTGCCACTGCCAGCACAAAGCCCTCCAGGCTGCCTGGCCCACACTCCTGCCCATGTCCCCAGGTGCCACAACAAGACATCTTTTAAATGCCTCAAGGACTCAGCCACTTGCCTGGGCAGTCTGTTCCACTGCTTGACAACTCCAACAGTGGTAAAAAAACTTTTCCTAATATCCAACATAACCCTCCCCTGGTGCAACTCGAGGCCGTTTCCTCTTGTCCTATCGCTGTTATTTGAGAGAAGAGACCGACCCCCACCTCCTACATCCTCCTGTCAGGGAGTTGTAGAGAGCAAGATTCTCCCTCCTGAGCCTCCTTTTCTCCAGGCTAAACACCCCCAGTTCCCTCAGATGCTTCTCATCAGATTTGTGCTCCAGACCCTTCCCCAGCTCTGTTGCCCTTTTCTGGAGTTGTTCCAGTCCCTCAAGGTCTTGTTTGTCACGAGGGGCTCAAAACTAACCCCAGGATTCGAGGTGAGGCCTCACTAGAGCCGAGTACAGGGGACAATCCCTGCCCTGGTCCTGCTGGACACACTGTTGCTGGTACAGTAGACGGCAGGGCTCATCTGATCTAGCTCAAGACATCTGAGATGGCAAATCAGAAGTTTGGCTGTGAACAGATTTTTCCTCTGAATGCTGAAGGCATTCATTTATCAAGGGGCAAAATCTCAAAAAAAAAAAAAAAATTTAGCCTTTGGCTTTGTTCTGTATTTGGCATCAATGGATTTTTGAAAGGAATGGAGTTAGTATTTTAATAAGGACAAGTTGAATAATTCTAGTAAAACTTTCTCTTTTGAAATGGACAGATAAGCTTAATGACTTCAGCTGGAGCATGAGACAGACAACACTGTGTTCAAGTGTCAAGATTAAATCTTAGATTCAGAGGTGGCTCCAGCCAGTTTTTTCAGTAAAATGCTGTATAGTTCTCTGAGGCTTCATATGATTTCTGAGCTTCACCACCTCCATATGTACCACTGGCATTATGGGGAGGTGATGCCTGACCCAGGGCTGTTGGGAGCCTTGCTTTCATGCTCGGCATGAGTTACAAGACTGTTTGATGAAAGATCTTTTTGATGTAATGCCTGTTTCTGTCTGGTCCTAGTACTATTCAAAATTTTGTCTCATTTTGACAAACAGTTTAATAGTTTGCATTTTCCCTCCTTTTATTTTTTTCTGCTTTCTATTGGGAAATGCAACATAATAGGAAGAAGAAGATGAAGAAGAAGAGTCGTCACCAC
This sequence comes from Picathartes gymnocephalus, assembly GCA_013390045.1. NCBI lineage: Eukaryota > Metazoa > Chordata > Aves > Passeriformes > Picathartidae > Picathartes > Picathartes gymnocephalus. Next base: position 189,002 of record WEKY01040118.1, on the reverse strand, counting down.
AGAAGCAGATGGATTTGCCAGTCTTGGAGAATGAGTCCTTATCAGGTATGAGTAATGTTCAGAGCTTGCATCCATTCTGTGGAGCAAATTAAAACCAGTCTTTCCTAGATGGGCCTGAGCTGGGATGATAATGTGCTGACATTCAGATCATGGTAAATGAAAGGAGAGATACCTGTGATAACAGGCCTGGAACGTGTCGCATGTCTATTACAGCCTGTCCATCGTCTTGGGATTTGTTTCAATTTGTTAACACAGTGGTTCTCTGGGTCAGGCATTTGCAGCCAATGCAATTGAAATTGGCTTTCACCTCCTCTCTTGCAAAAGATAATGGCTATGGGTATGTGCAGTATCTGATCTCTCCCTCAATCCATACACTGCAGAGACAGGTACAGCATGAATAAAGAGGAATTTGTCCATATCCCCCTATAAAGAACTTAATTCCCTTTTTCCTAACAAGAAATGATGGGCCATGAAACCTCTCTATAAAGTTTTGGATATGAATCAGAGCCAGGCTAAAGGTTGTTAACTCCAGTTTGGTAGCTCTTGCTGTTAAAATCATTGGCATTTCCAAAAACATCTGTTAAAAAGTTATCCAGCAGAGTCTTTTTTTCTGGCACTCTGAGCCTGTTTTGGTATGAAGTTCCTGCTTCTCCTACATTTACCTACCCAGATTTATTTTTGGGAGCCTTGTGCACCTCCTGCTTCCAGACATGTTGGGGGAAGTGGACAGTGGGTATTTCTTACAAAGAGAAGCCTTCGGGCCTGCTAAGAGAACATCCATCATCAGTGTTACTGTCACTTCTCAGGCCCAGCTGCTGTATCTGCTTTGCAGACTCAAAACCTGGAGGGATTATATGTTTCTCTTGTGGCTTTCTAGACAAGGCAAAATAAAGGAGAGGCCAGCACAGCTTTCAGCTGTGTAGGGTCTTCCCCACCTTTCCCTCTCTGCCTGGTTTCCCTTGTGCAGAGAAATAAGATAAAATATTCTCAGCAAATTTGTGGTAATAGATTGAATATGGGCCCACCCAGACTGCAAGTAAGACATCAGAAGTGGAAAAGGACCCTGGAAAGAGTTGCCTGGTCATTTATTTATGGTGTTTAAAATTTTCTGGGCAAGTGAATTAATTGCTTGGTAATATCCAGTGCTGGGACATATGTGTGCTTAGCCTGAATTCCCTGTTTATTTATGATAACACAAGCCCCGAAGCAAATGGTTGTCACCAGGTGCAAATGCTGAGATTTAGGATGCTGGGACTGGAGAGGGGAAAACAGAGCAGCAACTGAGCAGCTGCTGGTCAGGGCAGTGCGTCAGGACAAAGCTGCTGAGAGACGGCATTCGAGCTGACAGAGATGTGGAAAAAATGTAGGGGAAAAAAAGCCTTAAACTCAAGCTCTGGCATCTTCCCCACCCTTGTCAGAACTGAACCAGCCTGGCAGGGGCACACAGGGCAGCAGAGTTGTGCAGATGCAGCAATGAAATGAAACATTTGTACCGATGTAGCTTTTACCCTTCATCAGTTGCAATCAGTCACAAGGTTGCTTTTATTTTTTGCGACAGAGAAATGAAAGTGAACCTCCTGGCTCTGGCATTTATGATCCAACAGGCAAATTAGTGAGCAGAGATGCTCTGAGAAGCACACAGATCTGGGACTGGTGTTTCAAGAGGCAAGTGGAGATCAATAAATACTGAGCCCTCTGAACCACGATTTATCTAAACTCCACCAAAGAGAGAACATGAGCAAGGCTTATGTAATTTTCCAAGCAGATGAATAACAAATATTTTCCATGTCAAGTCTGAAAAGCTCAGACATAATTTTGTTATTGTTTTTTAACATTGCTCACAGGAATGTGTCTTTTTTAAAAATAAAACCCCACATATTTTCCCGACTTAAAAACAGAATGGTGCCAACAGAAAGACAAATTTGTGAAGAAAGTACTCTTAAAAAAAAAAACAAACAACAAAAGGACTTTTTTTTAATAAATCATCAAATGATAGAATAAACTGAAAGAATGGTTTTGTTGGAAGGGACCTTAAAGACTATCTAGCCCAACTCTCCTGCCATGTACAGGGACACCTCTCACTAGATCAAGTTGCTCAAAGTCCCATCCAACCTGGCTTTGAACACTTCCAAGGATTAATATCTGAACAAAACTCGGTTCAGGACCAGCAAGATGCCAAGAGGAACTGGGAGGAGAGTCAAAAGCTCTGGGAACCACTTTGATGTCCAACTGCTGCCTGCATCAGTCTGCAGGTGACTCTGCAGCACAGAACAGCCTTTCCCAATGCAGACCTCTGTGAGGCTGGACATGGAAGCTGGCAGGAGCAGTGCTGGGTGGCTGTGATGCTACTTTGAATGGTGAGGCTGAGGGAATTTTCCCCTTGGCACCTCCTTAGGCTTTTCTCCAGGTAGGCACGAGATTAGCATCTTCCTCTTCTGTGATTGCCCATGGCCTGTTACTGCAAAAAGGGGCTAACTCTGCCCACAGGCAGCACCCATGTGGTGTGAGGACCTTCCTGGTGAGCTTGTAGGTTCCAAGAAGCTGCAAAGAGTGGAAAAAGGAGCAGCACCCTCGGCAGAGCCAGGAGGAAGGGGTGAGGGTTTCTGGCTGCCTGGGGAGTGAAAGAGTAGGGGAAGCTCTGCCACAAATTCCTCATCTTAGCATCTGCTAACCTTGCTGCAGGAAGCCAGCTCCACCTCCACTTTCTGAGACAGAGCAGGCTGTCACACTGCTCCTCCTCATGCTCTTTGGTGACAGGTCCTCCCTCAGCTCTGGGCCATTACCTAAACATCTGTGGCACAGAGATCCCTGCTAAGGGCTTTAGGCTGAGCCCTGTGCAACGCAAAGAGCAAGCTTTGTCAGCCTTCTCACCACTGCTCTGCAACTGCAACCTCACCAGCCCCATCATCCATCCCCTCTCCCAGCACAGACACCACGAGCAATGCTGGCATGGGCTGTGAGTTCCACAGGGACACAGCATCCAGGGAAAGGTCAGCTCCACAGATCAGCCAAAAACCACCCCTTCCACCTCCACAAACCTTGAAAGCAAAGCCAAAGTAGGAAACCAGGGGAAACGAAGGAAAAACAATGTTCTGGCTCCTTGCTAAAGAAAACCCTCAGGGTGGCTCCTCTCTTCTTGCTGCTGTGGTGTGGTTACAGCTGCACCACAAGCCAACTGGCCATGATCCAAGCAAAGCAGAAAGCACATTTCTGAGCAGAAATCAGGGGCTTTGCAGGTAACCAGCAAGTGGATGTAGCTGCAGTAATTTAATATATTAAATTACTCTGCTGCTCATCTGCTTCTGCACCAGGGAAGATGATTAAATCTTCTAGGGATAAAGAATACAGAAATGCCAGCTCTGGTTGGAGCTGCCAGTGAGACAGGGACGTGAGTTCATTCCTGCAGCCTTTCAGGTCAGCCTGTGCTGTCGGTGACACTAAAGCAAACATCTGCACTGTGGCAAAATGACTTTTTTTTTTAAATGCCTTTCTTAACCTAGGGCAGACTTCCTTCAATTCTGGCAGGATCAAGCCGCAGGTATTTTTAACCAGCACTGAAGCAACTGCATTTTTGCTCAGCTGCAAAACAGACAAGAGTTTTCTGGGTTCAGCAGGTCTCTCCTCTGCTCATGGCTCTCTGCTGCTCACAGGACTTCTCCAGTAAGCCACAACTTCCTTCTATAGCTACCAGAGAGTGAAACATTTTGTGATCTGGAACTTTATGCTTTTCTAACACAGCAGCTACCATGATAAAAGCCTCAACTGCCCAAGATGTTTCTATCCTTGGCAAAAAATCTGCTTGAGCAAAAGTGGAGCTGCAAGTTAAAAAATGGCAAATGAAACACATCCTAAGAAGGTATTTTGCTGAAGTAACCCACTGGTGCACAGTGGAGTTCAACCCCTGATTTGGGTCTTGCAAAGCAGAAAATACCCCACGATGCAGATGAACCTCCCTTCCACCTCCCCCAAGCACACTGCAGTTTTCTTTGTATGAGTGACTCTTGTCAAGCCAGTCACGACCTTGCAGCAAGAGTGTGAGTCTGTGGGTAGAACGATCTGGATTCTGTTTCCATCCCTGTTACACAGCAGCTATTGCAGGGTTCATGTGTGTTCCCCTCTGCAATGCCATGTATAAACAGGAAGCTGGAAATCATGGGCAGTGCTGGAAATAAAGAAGAAGAAAGGGCCCAAGGTGGGTGGGTGTTTTATTACATGGAGCTCCCCCAACAGGGCTTACCCTCCAGTGACAAAAATTCTGTTCTTGCTCAAAGCATCAGCTCAAAGCACCACAGATGCTCTCCCAAATTATAGTCCGTTTGTTTACATTGAGACAAAAATAACAACTTCAAAAAAATCCCTTCATGCAGCCCAGGATGCAAATATACAGCACACACCTTGAATATAATTTAAAATAACAACCCATGGCACATGTGACTTGATCCAGAATACAAACACCACGTAACGTGTCAAGGATGAGAGAGCAGATCCTTTCATGTTTGGTGAACTAGCCCTGACTTTCCTGGGAGCAGGAGCCTTTGTCACAGCCCATCTGAAGGGGAGCAGACAGAGGCAGGGGGTTCCTTGGCAGCTCCCCCAGATGCCAAGGAGCCGAGGGTGTCCCTCTGCAGGGTCCCTTCCCTGCCCTCGGTCACTGACAGGGAGAAGGTGCAGGGCCTGAAGCACCAGCCAGCTCAGGAGCAAGCTGCTTTGGGTAGTGCTTCCAAAAAGCAGATGGTTTGCAGTTTCCCTTTTGGTGTGGTTGATAGGCAAGCAGATATTGGGGGATTTATCTGTGTTTCTTGAAATGGCCAAGCAGAGTTGGGAATCTGGCGGGATTTCTGGTATTTCCTACTTTCAATCAGACTAAATATACTTAAGGATGACCTTTATCTTGATACCTTAGCCCCACCTCTTCTAATCCTGATGTGAAAAACAAAGCAAAGAGATTCCTGGAAATGTGAGGTTGAAAAAAAAAAAAAACGGTGCTGGTCCTTCTCTTTTTCCATCTCTGGAAAGGGAATGTAGTCATTAAGGGGTTTGGCAGTTCAGCCTGGTTATTATTTTATTCCATATAAATCCAGAGTTCTTTCATTGTGCTCAGTGAAACTTTCCTCACCTCCTGGTTTTTTTTTTTTTTTTTTTTTTTTTTTAATAGAAAATGTAAATCACTTATATTTAAACTACTTTTGGACCACCACAGACCTGTAGCCATAAAAAACTTCTTACTGGGGAACTAATTCTCTCAGTTAAAGCATCAGTATCCTTGAAACAGAGTCAGCAAAACTTCTAACCAATTAAAGCTTTTGCTTTTAATCATAAAAATTGCTTCCCAAAGTAAATTCCAGGAGAACAATCTGTTGTCAGCATTGCTTTTAGGGAACACTGAACCTCTGGCAGACCTGTTAGACAGAAATCCTCTTCTGGAAGCTTCTCCAAGGAGTTTTCCTCCAGCCTTTTGTATCCCACAGATTCTTCCTCGCCAGAATTAGGTCTTCCTCTGTGCTCAGTGGGAGATCAGCCACTTTGGCACAACAGACTTGATCCAGGTTTTTATTTCTTACTTGGGATTCTCCAACAGCTCCAAGCTAACAGTTCTTAGAAAAAGACTTTAAAAAAGAAAAAAATAGTAAGTTTTTATATTAAAAATATTGCGTGCCATGCCATATCTCAGGGAAGTCTGTGTGCAAGGGTCCAGATAAACTGTCCCTCTCCATGTCTGCTTGTGTGAGGAGGGACATGCCCTCTCCTGCCTTCCTGGAGAGTAGGACTTTGGGCATATTCTTTGTGTGGTGCAGCCTCTAGCAGACAGGCCTTTCAGTGAAGAAATTATTCCTAATATCCAACCTAAACATCTTATTTCTTCTTCTTATGATCTCCTTTCTTTTAACTCAAGGCAATGAAGTACTTACTATGTATGGAGGAGGCAAACGAAGGCTTATATAATGTTCAAATTCTTTAAATTCTTCAGTCTTGAAACCCTTTAGTTTTTTGGGAGATACAGAGCTTGTATGGTAGTTAGGGCAGGAGAGATGTAAAAGACCAAACTTAAGGGTGTTTAAACTATTAAGGGTGTCTAAACTTCTGGAAGGGAAATCTAATGTTCATAGCTGAAGGGATATGCTTATCTGCTCTTGAGGTCATTGGTTTCAGACTTATTTGGAGGTTAGATACTCACATAGATGGACATCAGGTCGGACCCAGTGTAGTGATCCTCATGTTGTTCCTATGCATTTGCATGTCACGCTCCCTGCAGCTAAACTCTTCCTGATGAGTCAGTTGTGTATCCAGGCTGGATCTGTCCCTAATTCTCTCCTCTTACAATCCCAACCAGCCTCTCAAACTGAGTGCATAAGAAGAAGAAAACACCTTAGGGTGCTGCTGGAAAGCAAATTTCAGTAACAGGGAGGTGTTTACACACAGTTCAAGGGTTTGGCAGCTCCTCTTACCCAAGTCAGTAGAAAAACCCCACCATTATCTTCCAAACTCTGAGTGTTGCTCTGCACATTTAGTGCCACTGTGTATACTAGTCAGCTCTGGTTTTATTTGTGAAAGGGGAGCTGCAAACAAAGGTCCAGCTCTCATCTCCAGGAGCGGGGGAGGCTGGATTTCCTGTGGGGAGGAAGCTGGGCAGGTGGTGAAAACTTTGTGGAAAGATTTGTTTTGCCAGCTGTGGTGTGGTGGGATACATCCCAAGTACCCCACACCTATGACTCCTGCTGCTTGTCATGCAGCAAGAATAAAACCTCAAGTCTCTTGGGGTTTGTTCAGACTGGAAACTGCATCCTTAGAGCCAAAAAGATCAGCAGAGTATTTCCTGCCTCCAACCTGCAGAAAGAGGGATGTCAGTAAGCAGCAGCACCTCTCCAAGGGCCAAGAGGAGACAGGGAAAGCCACTGAGGTGTTACACAAAGCCAAGTATTGCTGGAAACTACAAAGAGCTGGAGACTATGTAATATCTGTGATGTAAGGGCTGACAAGAGCAGAGAGAGATTAGTTTCTATTCTTTCTGCTACAGACAGTACAAAAGCACCCACACTCCTCAGCACCAAGCCATGCCCTGGGCATAAGACCAGTTAGTTACCCGAGAAGGGATGAAAGCTCCTGGTGCTCCGGGGTCAGGACACCACCAGGCAGGGCTGCTGCCCACAGGACAGGTTGAACAGCGCTGCAAAAAATTCACATTCCCCCCTCCCAACCCCTTGTCCTTTCAGTGTGAACAGTGGGAGGGTACAAGACTGTTGCCGAGAGGTACCTGAAGATCCTCCAATAGCACTGAGGGAAGAGTAAATAAGGAAGCAGCTGAATTTAGGTGCTTTGTTTTCCAGCTCATGCAATGTAAAATTATGGTTTTCCTCAACTGGTTGCTGAAGAAAGGGCCCTCCTTCCTAATGGCTGGAACTGCATGAAGCATCCCAGTCCAGGCCATGCCTGGAGCAGGGTAAATTATGTGCTCTGTAAAATATGGTCAGATTTCTGTATCAGATTGGCTAAATATGTTTCTGAGGCAGCAGGGTCTTCTCCATGCTAGACTTTGCTGATGTGTTTAAAATAGCTCCTATGCCTCAGCAAATGCAGATTCCTGCTCTCTCCGAGGCCCCTCAAATCCATCTGCTCAGGCTGGCAAAGCCCAACTGCAAGAAGCAACAAGCTGCAGGACCATCTGGCTCCAAAACACCAGTGCCAGGTGAAGCATGGCCCAGTGCAAAGGAGCAAGAGCAGGGGCCATCCACCCAGGGTGGTATGTGCCCACCATGTCCCAACAGGGCACGCAAAGTGTCCCCAAAGCACGCCTACACCTGCTTCCTATGGGAAAAACAATCTGTGCCATGAGCCTGAGGCTGAGGAGGAACAAGTCATCTCCCCTGTGCATCTCTTCAACAATCAGCACTGGTGCAGGGGTACCTTTGGGCCCAGCCACCTTCAGGGAATGTCAAGAGGAATGAACATTTTTGTTTTCAGTGTGGGAAGTACTCACTGTGGCACATAAAATAGATCATGACTCTGATTTCTATAGGAGTACTACCATACCTGGTTACAAGGTGAAGATTCCAGGTGACTGGAAGGGAAGAACCATGGATGTGAGTATGGTCCAAGGATCCTGGGGACCTGAGTTCAGGTTTTGTTCTGCCACAGTCCCTCTGTATGAACCCAGAGGAATCACCATCCCTAGAATGATTTAAAAGACATGTGGATGTGGCACTAGGGGACATGGTTTAATGGTGAACTTGACAGTGCTGGCTTAATGGCTGGAGCTGATGATCTTAAGGGTCTTTTCCAGCCTACAGAACTCTATGATTCTATGATCATCATCCAATCTGTGTCTCACTGTCATTTTCCTTGCTAAGACGGATGTGGAGAAGGAAAGATGTGCAAGATTGCAAAGGGCTGAGCTGTTGCAGAAAAGCATGGGGAATAGCCAGCACAAGGAAGCTGAAGGTGTACAATTCATCTGGCCCAGTGGCAATTTATCAGGTGCTTTCTTACATTTCCACTTGGCTTCCTCTCCCACCCCAACCCAGCTGCCCACCCTCTCACTGAATATCTGATTTCCCAGCTGGTAATCCTCACCCCATCCACATCCCTGCTGAATGTGGTCTAGACAGTCTAATTGTACATAATCCTAGAGTATATCAACACCCCACACTAAACCCTGCAGTCCTGTGCACGCCGGGGATTCATTTGCACTCATATCTGCTGAGCATTCAGAGCACGTCTCATTGAGGAGAACGCTGGGGATTAAAAGGTCGGGGTGAGGTGAAGACGAAGGCACATCCTCCCAGTGTGGGATAAACAGCACTGCCTCAGACTGATCTTTGCTTATGACCTGACAAATGTTGAAGGGAGTCACAATGTTATCTCAGGGCACCTTGTTTGGTCCTTGCTCTGCGACTGCTCTTTGCATCTCTCACTCTCCTCCTTGCTCAGCCTCCCTGTGACCCAGCCCTGGGTTCCTGTGCACCCTGAGAAGGGCACAACTCTCTGCACCCTCTGCCTGCCTCGCAGAGGAATCCATTGTATTCTTCATGGGCACAATTCAGTGTTGCCTTCTCGTTTCTGCTGCAGGACCTAGAAATCGCTTAAAATTACAACCTCTTTCCCCTTTGTCTCCCTTCCATTGCTAATGAGGGAGTCAGCCTCATTAGGGCCCCCCATAAGTGACTGGGAGACCAAAGGTGAGGAGATGACCTCTGAAATGACACCCTGGCCTCTGCTGAACTAGATAAGGTGCTGTGGGAGATTTGGGGAAAGGCTGTTGCACAGTGAAGACCTGGCTGGTGATTTTGCTTAACACAGTCTTTTCTCTATCAGTCTCAAGGGCTCAGCGTGCAAGCTTCAAGTTTTGGAAAGTGTGAAAATGAGCTGGATGAAATCAGGAAGGGAACTTATCTGGCTTTGCAGTAGAGCCAGGGGCCAGATGCCGAGAGGTTACTGGGAAAAGAGATGACAAGTTTTTTTATGACAAGTGTTTATCTTCAATTGCTCATAAACATTCTTTGTCAGGAGAGGATGGGTGGGGAAGAACAACAACATCTTTTTCTATGCTTTGAAGCCTTAGAAATAGAGACACATTCTTGCTCTGGCAAACACCCTTGCAATTCCAATAGCCACACGCCCCAAGGAAGCACTGCAGCAAGTGGGAGAGTTCTTTGGCAGATCATGTTGTGGTGTCACATGGCTGTCAGTATCCTGAAGCATGTAAAGGCTAAAGGGGAACTTCATGGGAGTCAGGGGGAAAGGGCAGAGAGGGGACAATCTTGCCTTGGGACTGGGGTCTTTGGGGTGTGACAGGAAAGGTGTTGGAGTCAGGTTATGGACTTTTAGGGCTCTGTTCATAGCAGGAAAATCTCAAACACGGCTCCTCCTACAAAGAGGACGTCCTGAAGGAGATTTATGACGCAGAGAGAAGTGGGCAATAAGGGGACTCTTGGTAGAACTGATCTGCAGCTCAGTGTAAAAGGACAGCCAGGGCATACCCGTGAAGGAGCCAGCTCCTCACACTGATATGCACAGCTTTCGAAATACCACTGGTGAGGCCAGGTTTCATTGTTTTTCCTTCCCTTCACGCACTTCTTTTTTGCCCTTTCCTTTTTTCTTTACTATACCCAAAGTCAACACACTCTGCTCAGACTGCTGCCCTGACACAGCAAATCAGGCTGGGTTTAATAGCAATCCATGTTCTCAAAGCTCCACCAGATGAAGTGTGAAGGACTTCCAGCCCTGCTCACAGGCTGGCTCCCAGAGAGGTCAGCGGCTGGTGCACGGAGCAATGTGTTTCCTGCCCTGCAGCACAAAACGAGAGGTGGATCAAGGAAACAGATGTGGAAAATCCACCTCCCCCCTGCAGCCTGTCTCTCAGAAGCTGCAAAAAAGCAGATTTGGGCTCTTTTTCGGTGTGGTGGTAGTGACTGCTTAGTTTTGCTAAGGCTGCTGATTCTGGCAGTGGGGTTATCATGTTGCCATTCAAACACGCAAGGCAGGAGGAAAAGAGATTTTGTTTTTGTCTCTTGCTATTTTTCTTACCATTAGTCAGGCAAAATCTTCACAGGGCACCTTGGTGGGTTTCTCAGATGCAGCCAATAACAATACTCTTCTCTTGAACCACTGACTACAGTGGTTGTGATGACTCTGGTCATCTCCTGGCTCCTTGCAATGACAGCTGAAAGGCTACAAGTCAGGTTCAGCTATCCCAAGTGAGCAGAAGTAAGTTTTATCTCCAGCAGAAGTGAGTATTCATTAGAGTTTGCATTGTCAGTAGCTCAGCTCCCTGCAAGGGAATAAATACACCACCCTCAGATGCAGCGACTGCCTAAAGCCTAGGAGCATAAACCCTGAAACACTCATTGGGGTGTTCTCTAAAAATAGAATTCGACAGGAATAAACTATTTTGCACAGAAAATTCCTTAAAGACGCAGACTGGAATCTGCACTCTCTGATGCCCAGTAAATATTATATATTCTACCTGATGAACATGCAAATTCTCTCATTTTAATTGGAATATCTAGCTGAGAAAAGCCATGACGGAAATTCCTACAGTTATTAGCTATAGACCTTATTTAGTCTTGGATTGCATTGAATCAGGAAGAGAAGTCTGATAAGGGTTTGGAAGAGGGTTTAAATTAATCAAAATATTCCATAGAGAATAAACCCATGAGTGATATGGTGAATCTCTTAGTTAAATAGATACACACAGTCCCAAAATACCCATGCAGCTCTCACTTTTGGTGAATTTCTCAAAGAAATCCCTATTAGTTAATGCCATCTCCCCCCGACACCTGGGAACCCAGAAGGCTCCCAGTGCATCACTGGTGCATCCACCTTCCTCTTTTCTTTGGAAGAGAATGGATGTGGCCATGGACAAGAGAAGTTTTATAAGCCAAGCACAGAGCCAACAGAGCTGGGACTGCTGCCTCGCTCAGCCATCAATCAAAAAAATAATCACTAAATGAAGAAAGCACTGCTGTTGCTGTCAAAACCAGAGGAATTTTTATCTTCAGTTTCACAGGAAACTGGATGGGCCCCTTAATCTTTCTTACTTAGGGAGGGGCAAGAGTGGGAAAATACAACTTTTGCTAAGGAAGAAAAAATTATGCAGATAATGTGTAGTGTTTTTGTCAGGCTTTTAATTGCTGTTGCCAAGGAAATGTATACTCTTGGGTCAGGGATAGTGTAATGACAAAATGCAAACAGCTTGATTCATGTTTGTAGAGAGACAGAGCCAAATTCATCCTTGGTGCAACTGGGCCGAAATGCAGAGATGGATTTGGCTTGTTATCTAGCTAGCAGTTCTGTGTTAACATGTTCTCCCAAGCTATTTTACAAACAACACCTAATTTATTAAAAGGGAAAGTTTAGGAAATGTTTTTTCATGATTTACTGCTACTTGCCTGCCAGTTGTTCAAACAAGACTCCACCGGTCTGCTCTTCTTTGCATTTTTATTTGCTAAAAGAAATGCTCTGGCTTTGGGACTTCAAATCTGCCTCAGCAAGCTTTTAAATCAACAGCAGTAATCCCTTCACTCTTGATTATCACTATGTCTTTTTTTACAAGACAACATTTCTAAAATAATCAGGAATTATTAAATTCCCATTTGCAATATCACACTGACTGTGCAATACTGTTACGACCAATCTGCTGCATAAATTATTGCAGATCAGGGTTACAGTTTTAAAGCAAGGGGTTGGAATTAAAATACTTATAAAAGTATCTTGTTCTTCAAGTGTTTCCTCAGTCCCATCTCATTCATATCCTCATCCTGCATAATGAAGATAAATGGAAGCTTTACCACAATGTGGGATCACTGTGGATTCCAGGCTTTGATCGTGGAACAAGCTCCAGGTGCCTGGGTCTGCACAGGAGCCTCTCTGACTTCAGCAGAGTCCTGAGCACGACTCAGTCCTTGCTTGTGATTTCAGTGCCCCAGTGATGCACCCCTGCAGGGTGTCGGCACTCAGTGCTCTTCCCTTTGTAACACAAAGTGGGAAAATGGGAGCACCTTGCTTGAAAAGACAAGGAGTTTGGGATCAGGGCAGGTCCATGCCCAGCTAAGTTAAAGAGCTCAGATCTCCATGTACCTCCCCGGGTTTACAGGCAGCTCTTCCTCCCCTAGCAGAGTTTGCAATAGATTTTTCCAGCAAAGCAAAGGTGACATCAGTTCCTCCTGAGTTTCCAGCAGAACTGGAGAAAAAAGCTGAGCTTCTCCAAAAGCAAAATGTGTTTCCAGAGGAAATACATTCTCCAAGAGACCTCTGATGTAAATATCATGAAGAAAATGAAAATGTTCCAAGGTTTGCAATGCAAAACTGAAAATTATATTATTTTAATCCAACATTTATTGATTTTTTGGGGGTTACAAAAAGCCCCAAAGATGCCAGTAGAGGGAACCTCGAGTTAGCTGTTACCAGACTGAATTCTTGCAACTCAACTCTGCTGAGTATTGATATGGAAAGTGTCAGGGTGGCTAAATCTTTTTCTAAAATACCAAAGAGGAAGCAAGCTGAGGAAGAAGAGAGGGAGGGGTACAGAGAGATCTTTGATAAGGAGAGCTTTTAGCAGCGGAATGAACTTGCAGTACAGGGAGGGGACAGCTTGGATGCTATCTTTAGGAGCCAGGAGGCAGGAAAGATTAATCCTAATCTTCCAAAAGACCTTGCTACCCCAGCAGAAAATGACAGACACTGTTGGAAACTTGACATTCTTCACTCTAATTGTCACCAAAAATGTCCACAATGTTCTTGCGAAAGTTGCAACTGGAAGCAAAACTAAAAAAAAACTTATAAAATTGATTAACAGATAAAAAAATAAGCTGAAGACTCTAAGAAGTTCATCTGCTCCATATTTTATGTGATAGATACCTCTGTAGTAGAGAACCTGATGGAAAATCTTGAAAAATGGGTTAAATTCCCCACCAGCACACTGTAGAATTGCAGCACAACTGATGTTTTACATAGTTTACAGAATTGGAATGTCATAGAATCCTAGAATCATAGAACACCAGGTTGGAAAAGACCTCAAGGATCATCTCATCCAACCTCTCTTGGCAAAAGCATTGTCTAGATGGGCCAGGACCCTGTCCAGTTAAATCTTGTAAGTGTCTAAAGTTGAGGAATCCACCACTTCACTGGGGAGATGATTTCAATGACTGATTGTTTTCAATATGAAAAGTTCTCCTCTTGTGTCCAACCAGAATCTCCCCAGCAGTAACTTGTACCCAGCACCCCTCACCTTTTCTATGTGACGCCTTGTCAAAAGGGAGTCTCCCTCTTCTTTGTAGCCACCCTTTAAATACTGGACCATGGTGATAAGGTCTTCCCTAAGCCTTCTTCTCTCAAGGCTGAACAAACCCAGCTCTCTCAGTCTTTCCTCGTTCAACAGGCTTCCCAGTCCTTGGATAATCTCTGTGGCCCCTCTCTGCACCCTCTCGAGCCTGCCCACACCTTTTTGTTGTGGGGGCCAAATCAAAACACGGAACTCCAGGTGTGGCCTGACAAGTGCTGAGTAGAGTGGGATGATGACTTTTTCCTCTCTGCTGGTGATGCCCTCGTTGATGCAGCTGAGCATCCTGTTCTTTCTTTGCTGCAGCAGCACAGAGCCCACTCATCCTGAGCTTGTTTCCCACCAGGACTCCCAGGTCCCTTCCCACAGAGCTGCTCCCCAGCTGGGCTGGTCCAGCCTGTGCTGCACTCCTGGATTGTATTTTCCCAGGTACAAGACTTTACACTTATCCTTCTGGATCTTCACAAGGTTCTTGTTAGCACACCCTTCGAGCCTATCCAGGTCTTCCTGCAGGGTGGTTCTCCCTTCCAAAGTCTACAATTCCCCACTCAGTTTGGTCTTGTGGGCAAATTTTACCAGGGTACACTCGATCCCATCATCCAGGTCAGGGATTTGTTGCTAATCTGTCCTTCACAAATGTCTGCTGTTGTTTTTTGCCTGTATAACCCTAATGCTGTATATTTTTAACCTACTGTTTATGTTATTTGTTGCACAGGAATGCTGGCAAAGCTCAGGTTTAAATAATTTGGAATGCCCTGGAGGGATCTTATTTTGTTGGCTTTATTTTCAGTTTCAAGTAGCTGTACGTTTTGTAGACATGAAAACCACATTTTAAAAAAAAAAGACAAAACAAAAAAACTACTCCAAGATCAAATTAGGCTGATCCTGGGCAAACTTAACAAAGTTTGTCTATTTCCTGTCAGACACACAGACTATTCTACTCAGGAATTTGTGCCTTTCAGTCCACACTTAATTCCATTTGCTGCCTGATTTTTATTTCTAATGCACAAAGCAATATTATTTGCCAGTAACACTTTAAACAATGCCAGCAATATACTGCAATGTGAGCAGCTTGGGAAAGAGGAGAAGGCTTTCCTAAATAAGTTACCTGACTAAATTTCTGTCTCCTTTGAATGGTCAGGGAACCACAGGAACGAACTAAAGGTGTTCAGGGTTCACACTGGAGCCTGACAATTCTGTGTTAATAAGAGGCTGGGGAATAAAGGTTCTGTTAACCATGTGGTGGCCAGAGGGGGAGGTCCCTTCAGAAGGGGCCTTGTTTTCCTCAGATTTTGTGGTTGTTATGATCTGTGATTTTCTTTATTCTGTGTATACATTAAAATCAAACTACTGCAAGTTAAGCACAGACCTACATCACAGGCACAAACCAAATCACTGAAACTTATGCTTCTTTTTCCTCCCTCCATCCCATTGAAATCTCCACCTATTATTGTACCTCTGTGCATGTGTCTTTGCCAGATCTTTTCAGTCACTCATTTTGCCCTCACAGTTTTCCTTTCCTTTTGGAGTATGTCACTCTACTTGCTTTCATGTTTCCTCTCACAGTTTGAGCATCCAAACCTTTGTTCAGTGTCTCACTGGGTTACACAGATAAAAGAAAAGTTCTTGAGCCCCTGAGCTGACGACTGAATGTCTGTGCCTTCAGGTGATCTCACCTCAAGCAGATCCTTCAAACACATTGGTTCTTTTCTCATGGGAACTTCAACTTCAGGTGTGGTGGTCAGCAGTCCAAGATGAACAAAAAATGGAACAGTTGAATCTCTGCTGTTGGTCTCAAGTATATCATTCTGCCAATTAAACCACACTACAACCCACACAACACCTAAATACCATGTAGGAGGTGCAGTATTGCCAAACAGCAGGTACAGATCAAAGGAAAGTAGAGTTCACTGCAATGTTTTGTTGAGTTATGGGATGTTTGGGCTGCCAGCAGTTTACATGAGTTCATTAATGAAAATATTCACAAAAATCACTGAAAAGACTGAAGGCTGCTAAAACATAAAGATACCATCTGTAGCTCAGCATGTGCCATATGTCTTTGAGGACTGGGAAACCACTATAGTTTTATTTTGTTCCTACATACCTTCATTGCTGGGCCTTGTAGAAGACATAAAATAGAAAACAACCATAATGAGACAAGTCTCATCTTTTAATGACACTTAAATGACAACTAAATGCAAACTTAATTAAACAAAGAATTCTTGCTCCACATCCTCAGAAACGTGAGGTCAAACCAGCAGGATCTTACACAGGACGAGCGCCCGTCTCCAGCTTTGCTGCTTCCTCAGGTTTGCTGTTCAATAAAGTCACAGTAATTCGGAGCAGAGGCACAGTCCAAAGCAATCAGCTCTTAGCCAGGAAATCCCCCCAATGTCAAGAGCATAAATCTCCCAGCCCACGCAGAGCTTTGCATTCCTGCAGCACATGGGGCCCATTAACGTCCCCCACAGCCCTCAGGAATGGCAGTGCTGGAGCAGCTCTGCTCCAGGGTCCTTCAGCTGCTGCATCTGCTCTGTTTGCCCCTGCTCCCTTTGGGGCTATTTAGGATTTTGTTAGTATTCCAGAAAAAGCCTTAGTGGATCTTCTGCACTGCCCCAGAGCCCATGCCAGGTGCTGCAGGAGGGGCTGGTAGCTCTCTGACTTGGCTGGCTTTGAGGACAGTCGTGGTGCTGAATTCCTGAGCAGTGCCAGCAAACCCTGTAATTTTGCCTCATTATGTTCTAATGAAGCAGAATGAGACAGAGCTTCAATTTAGGGGTGTTCTTTTCCGACAAGGCTGAGAAATGTCATCTGTCACCAACCAATGAAGCTCAGAGGACTAAGCCAAGTTAAGACTCTTCCTGTTCAATCAGTTCTTTAGAAGCAAGAGGCTCTTACCACATGCACACCAAAAAAAAAGTCTTTCCAAGCTCCTCAGCCTTTCACCATATTTTCACTGCCATATTTACAAGTAGGTCAGGATTAGTTTGCAGCATCAGTGGGGAAAAGTGCTCCGGTACCTGGTCCTGGATGTGGACTAGAACTTTTAAATCTAAGAGAGGCCATTCATGATGAAGGACCTGCAACAGCAGCTCTGTGAGAGACAGGTCCCACTGCCTGCCCTGGCCTCACCTCCAAGCTGAGCTGTGTTGCAGCATGGAAAGGGAAGTGGGAGCCCAGCACAGAGCCACAGACAGCTCTTCATATGGCTTCACTAACAGGTTTCCTTCCACTACAGCTGTCCAGCGCTATTTGTTGGGGGCTAGACCAGCTGGTTTCTTCTCACACGATTAGAGTCTTTAAGAGGGAAATGTGTTGTAAAATATGTGCACTGTTTTCTCTCATGGAGAAAAATAATGCCTGTGTGTATTCTCTTATTGCAAAGAAGGAAGCAGATATGGTCCACAGAATACTCATGGAGCACCTCTATCCATCTGGACTAACCCTGCCTGAATTTCAAAGTTCTCTATAGTTATTAACAGGTATTTGAAAGAGAAACAACACCAGTGAAACTTTTTTTGGCTTTGCCTCAGTAAGATGGGATGCACAGGGTGATGCATAATGTGTTTGGGATTTGAAAAGTTTTATACCATTTTCAGTCTAAAGGGGGGCTTGACTTTGCCCTGCCTAAATGAAAGCCCAGCTGTGAACCTCAGTCTTACTAAGTTCTGTGAGTGCTGGAGTAGTCAGACAGACTTCTTAAAGATCAGTGAGACAACTTCAAACGAAGACATTGAGAAGGAGTCATTGGTAGCCCTGCAGGCTGGGCATGCACTGCAGATGGGAGACCTCAGAGTCCCTTAGGCACAGCAGGATGTGACCTTGGCTTCCTCATCCTAAGAAAATGCTCTAAATTCTGAATTCTTGCTATTCTGAGATAGGACAAGCTGATTACCATGTTGTATGGATTTTCCCAGGAATGCCATTGTTGTTGAAACCAGTGTAAAAATTCCCACAGAAACCCCTCAGCTCAGGTGTATCAGTTTTGTTCTCTAGCAAAAATCCACCTCACTGGAAAATTCCCAGTCTTATCTAAGCATTATCCTTATAATTTGCACCCTTGGACACATAATTGCAGGTGCATTTTTTTGTCAAGAACTGGGCACAAAGGAAATAGTGCCTGCAGTTTTGCTAAGCCCTGTGAGAGGCACAAATCATCCTCCCCCATAACTGAGGACAGAAAACCACACCCACAGTAATTTGCAGGTACAAAAGAAGAAAATATTTTAAAAAGGAAGACAAAAGTCAAGGCCCTGTTGCATAGCAGGGATCTGTGTCTGTCAGGTTCAAATGCATATTTAGAGTGTGAGAGGGCACAGAGGAGTTAAAGGAGAAGGCACATGTGAGAAGGAAAAGTATCTTCAAGCAGTTTAAAGCTGTATCAGGAAAGCAAGCTGAGGAGGTAAAAGACAGTGTGGAGAGCTGTGTGATATTTCATGAATGCCTTGCCCTTGACATCTGTTACTGACCAAAGAAATGGGCACAAGAATGTCTTATAGCTGAGCCTACATAAATTAAATCAGATTCACTGCCTTTGTGAGGTTATTTCATTCTACTAATAAAAGTAGCAAAATTCTACTCATCCCACCACTTTTAATTCATGGCACTTCTGATGTTGGAAAGCCCAGGTCCTGTGGGAGTGCCAAAGAATCCATGAACTAGTTCAAGACCAAAAGTAGGGATGTTTAAACCAAAACCAAGGTGGGCCAATGTATGATGGTGCAATAGAATCATAGAATGGCCTGGGAGGCCTGGTTGCCTCCCTGGTACAGTCATGTTCCCAGGCAGAGCGCTCTTGCCAGCAGTGCTTCAGCTCATGGATCGCCCCAAGAAGCAGCTCTTGTGTTGCTGTACTTCTTATAGTATTGAGAGATGCATGGATAACCCTGTCCTTTAACCCACCACCTTTGTGAACAGGCAGACCTCAGTCATATCCTTGCTCAGCTGCCTTTTCTCCAAACCGCAGTGGAATTTCAGCCTTTTCTGCCTCTCTTTGTGAGGCAGCTGCTCCATGCCCTTGACTTCAGCTGTCTTACTCTGCACCTTCTCCAGCTCCACCAGGTCCTCACTCTCTTTGATACATCAAAGCTGAGATGAATTGTGGTGGATTTGTCCTCCAGAGCCTTCTGACTTGTGTGACAAAGTGACACTGTGCAGATTATGAGTCACACAACCCTGGCTGATGCAATTTGGAGACCAAGAATTAACTCATAACATATTGTATATCAATTATTCAATGATTACTAAGCATTTCCTCATTTATTTGTTTTAATTTCTGCAATCTGTTCATGAATAGTTTGTGAACATAAATGGTACAAAATCCAGAGAACAAATTGTGCATGGAGTTATTTGCTGAGCTCCCTTTGCCATGAGCTTCTTGCCCTTGTTTTAGTTAAATTCTCACTCTAATTTCTTACACATTCCTTGTTTTTAATCACAACCTTGTGAGAATCCCCTGGAAATACCTTGCTTGCTTGTTCCTAACAAAACAGATCAACTTGAATCTGGACTTAAGTACAGATGATGAGAAAAGCATTTCACTGTTTCATCTAGCTACCCCCTTCTCCTTGTTTCTTTCCACTGTGAACTCTCTAGTTAGCAGATTATTTCCTACAGCAGAAAAAAACCATCAGGCCTTTGGTAAGACTCCAGCTCTTCTAGGAGAGCTGTTGTGCTGATGGATGAAATGCTTCCAGCTCCATCCTTTTCCTCTGTCCTTTGTTGCCATCACTTCAGCACATTCCCATGATCCCAGGCACCCAAGTGGATTTGCAGACCCAAGTGCTGGACCGTGTAGCAGACACAGAGCTGTACCAGGGCATTAAAGTATCCAGCAATTTAGGTACCGGCTTACGAAGGAAATTGGCAGGAACTGTTGTGTCATATATGAAATATGACAATCTCCTAGCCCATATGTACATTTTATTAATGATGGTTGAGATGGGAGAAGATAAACTGATGATATAGATATTCATGCTCTAGAACCTTGAATGATCTAAAATGTCAGAAGCACTGAAATTTAGTCTAATTCCATAGATCTAAATAGCTCAGTATTGTTTTAATTGGGTTATGTATTTAGTTTAAATGAGCATGAGATAGCTCTAAGTAGTCCCTGAATAATAAGATTAACAAAGGAGATGGATTGAAACCAGAACCAGAACCATTTGTCTAATGCTTCCCAGTCAGGGACTTTTGATTATATCCCTGTCATTCCCACTTTGGATTTTGCAAACAAAAATCTGACATATGCTGTCATATGCAAACAGGGCTTTGGATTCAGGGCTTGGACTGGTAAAATCATGTTTGTATGCAAGATATGGCAGGTCCTAGAAGGGCTAGTGACACATGCTAAGCTTCAGCTTGCTCCCTCTGATCCTTGATCTCAGCAGTTTCTGAAATGAAATGTGCCACAGGGGAAACTTTTGCCAGTCTTTTTCCATTGACTTAATTGTTAACAAAATGTGTGTCTCCACTCTGGATGCTGTGTGACCAGGACAATGACATCAGTGGACAAAACCAAGTGGCTATAAGTGAGCACTACTGAGCTTCCCTCTCCAAAATTCACTCTGTTAACACAAGCATAAATTAGAAAAAACCATTGATTTTCCGTTCTGTCTCTTTCTGGGAATGAACATATGGAAAAACACCACTCATCATAGGAGATGAATGAAATATCCCTGCACTGCCATTAAGCCCAGGGAATACAGACAATGAGAGACACACAGGGGAGGACTTGGTGTTACAGGCAATGGAAATGCCATTTACTCAAGCTTTAACATATAGGAAGCTCTCATAAGGAAGAACAAACAGAATCACCCACGACAGGGTCTGCCCAAGATCACCCAAAGCCTAACATCAGTTTTGCTAGGAGAATTGGTGTTTAAAAAAAAAAAAATTTCTTTTCCCCCAGAAACAAGTTTTTAGACTAAATGGAAATATTAGTTAAAACTTCTAGGAAGGCATGTGGGTTTTGGTTAATATATGAGCAAACCCTGAAAAAATGTTTGATTTTAAACTGAAACAAAATTGTTTTCAAGTTTTTGCTTAAATATTTTGCAAAAAACCCCAGAAATTATGTCTAAACAGCTTCTTTTATCAGATCAGAGTCAGCTTGAGTACTGTATGTGTACTAATAAAGACAAATTTGCAACTCAGTATAACTCCTCTCAGAGGAGTTTATATAAACTCCTGCCAAAACCCACCCTCCATCCAAGTGGTGCACTTTCCCCTTATGATTTCCTCAGCTCAAGGACATTTAGTCTGAGTAAAGACTAAATGCTTTCTGCAGGGCCATGATGGTGAGCGAATATACTGGGAAAACTCCACTCCTCTCTACAGCCAAGTTGTTCACTCTCTCACTTCTAGGGCTATATTTTTCTAAAGACTGATTTCTGATGTTTTCTAACCACTCTTTATTTCCACAGGACACTGAAGTGAATTATTTCACTTCTGTGCTTCCAGGAAAAGCCAGCAGGAAGCTCTTTGTTTCCTTTTCTTCCTCCTTTGTGCTAAGGGGATTATTTAATACAGCTGGGAGGTCAGGCCGCCAGAGGTCTATTTGTACGTAATTCTACAACTGCCTTGACTTATAAAAGAATGCAAATGTACTATGTATTGATTCTATGGGTCACAGTGGCACATCTTGCTTGGGGAAATACTGAAGTTATCTGTAAGCACATAAATAAGGGAGTGCACTGAAGAATGCTGTATTTACAGGGTACCTCTGCCTTAGTTAATAGCACAGAAGAAACAGTTGATCAAAACCAGAAAACAAATGGCATAAATTTGAGGGAATTACAAAGAGATAATTCAGATTTAAATCCTTTGATAAAAGGGGCCACAATTTAGCAAGATGAGTCCTGTAGCCATGTAAATGAGAGCAGAGCTTTCTAGCAAACCTATTTGTTTCAGTAATTGTTTGTCATGGGGCAGCCCCACTCACCATTCAGCCTTTCATCTCTCCTTAAAAAACACTGTAGTTTTTTTTGAAGTGAAATTATTGTTTTGATGAATCCTGCTAGAAACTAAAGCAGGATTACAAAGCCAGAACTTCAATAAAGGATACTGGGTACTTAGGGAGAAGTGAAACCTCACTTTGACTAAATTGTAATTTGGACTATTTTTTCCAGTCAGCCAGGAATTGTGGACCTAACTAAAATTAAGAATCTCTTGCTGATTTTGAGTGGGCTTGGGTTAAACAATACTGCTGAGATCTAACACCAGAAAAGCCTATAGAAGTTTGCCTCCATTGATCATAGGATAATGTGTCCTATAAGAAGAATTATACTAAGTGATAGTGATTAACATTTACAGAAAAACTTACTAACCAGTCCAGAATGAGATTATTGAGCTTTGCAATTTCTTGCCAAAAGATACTGCTAGAGTCTCACATGAATTAAAGAGGAGGCTGGACAGGTCCAAGGGAAAAAAGATCGATGGAAATCTTCATCTATTTGTAGAAATTAGTGGAAATCTGCAGTTGGTTCAGGAGGCTGTGAGTATCTAGAGACTGTGAGTAGAGTATCATGTATATTTTGCCATTTTCTTGTAGCACTCCTTGGGAATTTACTTTCGTAAATAAGTCATGATAGATTTTTAACCTTAACATTGCAGCCACTCTTACAGACTTTTTATGTCTTTATACTATGATTGATCAGGAGGAAGGTTCCCAAGAGGATCCTGTGAGGCCTGTCCCAGGACAGGCAGTGTTCCCCTGGGCTGGCAACGTAGGCTGAGGAAGGATGATCTGTGTGTAGTCCCACCATGCCCTCGGACGAAGTGATCCTCTTTCTATTGTCTGACATCCCAATCTACCTTGGCACAAACTAATGATCTAGCAAACAGCTCACATAAATGACAGCAGCAATGAGACAGATTGTTGATTTCCCACCAGAGATGTCAAAATTCACTCTGCATTTGGAGCTGGGTGAACAATAAACTTCTCTCAGCCAGAAATGAAATGCTGTGGAATAAACATAATCCGAGACTTTAATGCACAATTAGAATAAGTCATTAATGTTACATTGAATCAAACTGCCATATAACCTTGGTATGGGTTTACAGATTCCATTAATTTCATTCCTGGATGCACATTTTCACCTGAATGAAATAAATCCCATTTCTTCCCATTTATCCTGGTGAAAATACAAAGATGTAAATAAGTCACCCATCTAATAGTGCTCAAAGGTATTTTTTATATTTTCAAAAAATCAACATGCAATGTAAGGCTTTTTCCAGAGAAAGGGTCCTCAAAAAAGTCGAGGTTCAAGACAGGCCAGAGCTCAGGCAGGACCTGCAAAGCTGGACTTGGATGCTGTGGTGTGTGTGGAAGACTACAGAAAGTGACAGCTGTTGTCTCAGTTACTGGAACTTGGAGCAGGTACTGATCCAACAGGAGCACTAACAGGCTCCTTTACTCACCCTTTAATCAGTACAACAGGATGCCTTCACAAACTAGATACTTTTGTTCATGGAGCTGTAAGATGGACTAACTCATCTCCATCAGCACTGATGTGTTGAAACTCATCTAGCAATCCAGAACATAATTTATCTGCCTAACACAAAAAAATGTTAAGATAAGCTTGTCCCTTTTCCATTTGCTCTCTCACATTCATTGATCTCATAAATTAAATGTCTTTTCTGTATTTTGGCATGGCCATGAAACATGTCCCAAGGGTTTCTGTGGCAGACTGGGGACTCTAAAGTGACTTACCCAATACCTTTCCTAAGGTTGTCACCCGAATTGTCATACATGTGGTTCTTGAAGATAGAAATACTTACAAGTATATTCTACTGACAGGTAGAACTTTCAAAGTAATTTTTAGAACTGACTGTGGTGAAATAACAGTCAGTCATTATTAATAGGAGTCAGTCAACATTAACAGGAGTGGTGATATGTTCTTCCTTTGGAAACCACATGAAAATCAGAAGGACACTGGCCTGAAAATGCTTAGCTTGACTCCTGAGTAGTCACGTTTACCTTACGTAGGAACAGGTTATCTCATTTCAGATTCACTGGGAAAGCCACTTCTTGAATTGTACTCTCCAGTAATTGAGGAGACATGCAGGATTAGACCAGGATTTATAATGAGGGGAGAGCAGCCCTGAGGCAGATGCTCTTATGCAGAGCTATAATTTACTAGCAACCTTATCTAAGATATGGGCAGTCAATAAAAAAGCCTCAGAGGACTTCAGGGTATCCACAGCGTCAATCAACCTGCTGATTTCTTCATAAGGAATACCAGCTGGTTACTAAACCATAGGGGGCAGACAATAAAAATGAAGAGTTAGGGACAGAATAATGATTTATTTCAAGTGGGAAACCAGGAAAATAGTTTGAAACCTATTTCAGTTCATTGCTTGCTTTGCTGTCATTACTCCATTATTATTTGTAGCAGAATTGGTGACAGGAGACAGCTGAAATTCTAAACTGATTAAGCTGAAATGGACCTATGGTGCTCACACTGTGCCTTCACTACCCACTGCTGAAGGCTCTGATACAGTGTTCCCCATATTTTCTTTCTTGATTTACACAATATGCTCATACACAATCCAGCTTCTCAGCCATGGTTGGAAGTGCAGGCTATGGCTCTGCTTTCCCCTGGGATTCTATTCCATTTACTTTGTCTCTTCAGTTTCTTCCCACAGATTTCCCCATGTGTCTAGAGGACCAAGACAAGCACTCCCATGATGACTGACTCACTGAGAAAGAATCAGAGAGGCTTTGAACTTATTTTAGCACAACTTCCCCAGGAAGAATGACCCCAGAAATCCCAACTGCATGCAGGACTAGAGATAATCCAGGCAGAATTTTATGGTGTGACTGCCTAAGATGGGCCTGAGCCAGTTGGAGATGCCATGTGGTGATTACAGACCCAGTTCTGGGGTGGACACAGAGTCCAGAGTGCAATCTGCCTATTACTGGGACAGTGAGACCCCGGAGCTCTGACTCCTGTTCCCAGAACTGCTACTAGCCCAGTGTGTTGGCTTGGAAGTCTCTGTCATCCCTACCACTCCTCTAAATCATGTGCCATCCTGTGGCTTTCTTTTTGTATTTCTAGGAAATTAGGGGAAACCAGAGCAGCTTGGCTATATTAAGGATTTCTAGGTGCTCAACAACTGTTGTATGATAAACAGGGCTAACCTGCCTGTGCAAGGGGATTTGCATACATTCAAAATTATTTGGGCATGGACCCACTGGTTCTGCAGAGCCTGCACAGAAGGTCTGAGATGCTGAGCTTGCTCAAGACTCTCTGCTTGGCACAGCATAATCCATGTTCATGGATTTCTGCATAGGAAATCCCACATAGAAATATAGGGAACCCAACACCTAGAGATTCAACTTTCTGCTTTAGATATCAAAGGCCAGTAAGTGTTGGGGTTTTTTTCCTTTTTTCACTTTATTTTTAGGCATGGCGATTTCTAATTCTCTCATTAACTTCAACTAGGGTTGGCAGTTGAAAATCTAGTTTTTCATTTCTAAATTAGACATGCTGCATTCTGGTGATGGGCATGCTGCAAAAGCCATGGCTATTGATATCTAACAGTACCAGCTACTAGGAGGAAAATTAACTCTATCCCAGCCAAAACCAGGACAAGCTGTTAGGTTTAACCAGCACTCTGAGGTCCTGTGATGGAAGATGCTTTAGAGTTTTGATACATTTGGATGATCCTCTGCAAGTGTGTACATGGCCCATTGAAGGTCTCCAGAGCGCAATCATTACTGCACAAAAGACAGAAATAAAGCTACTTGTCATGTGCAATTTACATGTACTTTATGGTTTAGAGCACAGAGAATATCTGCCCATCTTTCCTTTCACAGGGGAAAGAGCACTTGATTATTTCTTGTAGTGGGAAATGATATGAGATGGTCTGCTCCAATTGCTGTAGGGCCACCCCAAGTACAGTCTGGTAACAGCCTCTCATCCTGGGTAAATAAACCAACTTGGGAATAGAAAAATTTGCCCAGCCTGCACAACAGTCCAGATGTGTCCTGGCTGGAGGCAGGGACTGACCTCCTCAGCGGCTTTGTCTCACGTTTTTCTGGGTCTCCAGCTATTACAGCTGCATTTTCACAGACTTTCCTATGTCATCTCTGGGAAGACAGCTGGGCATGTCTTTTTGGGCCCAGTCAAAGCAAAATTCCTCATCATCTCCGCAGGAGCAGTTTCCAAGCCCTCAGCAGGCTTTGTTGCTTCATCTCACCTAAGAGGCAGGCAGAAATACAGACTCAGTCTAAACTAACTTGAGGGCTGTGGCAATTTTAGCAATGGCTTAACTAGTTGAATGAGGCTTTCTGTGTCATATCTGACTCTAGAGAACTCAAATGGGGAGGAATTCTGGTATTACTTGCAGCACCTCAAGGCTTTGGCCCTACAGAGGATGCCAATGATGTGTTTTTGTGTTTGTTAGAATGTTCTGCATTACAACTCTGAGCCCACCTGTAAATGTATGTTTGAGGATCTGATTTCCCCAGAAAAAGGCCATGGCATGCTAGGCACTGTGTATCCGTATTATACATAGGATGTGTATCCTTTCCACTGATCCTGCATCCTTCAGGATCAAACTGATGCATAGGCTCAAAGATCTTGGTGCCTGCTTACCTGTGCAAGTGCCAGGGGTACAGTTTGTGTTCCTAGAATGAGGTAAGATCACTATAATGACATGAAAAGGCAAGCAAAGGCACATAAAAATGGCAAAGTTAGGGGAGAAGGTGGCCAAAAAACCACAATCCAAGCATATCTATAATTTTCTGACCTAATCTTGTGAGACCTTGAGGTTCTAGAGGTCAATACCTAATTTTGTCTGAAGATGAACCTCACTTAGTGTCTTCTATCTGCAAGTTCAAACCATGTCAGCAAGGAAGTCACAGTTATTTTCTCTGTTCTACTCGACCAGAACCTGAGGCAAAATTACTTATTACAGGTTGCCCAGTGAATTGGTAGTGGAGGCAATATGAGAAGCTGGGTCTTAAGTCCTAGCAGGGGGAGTGCAGAACAGCTTTTCAAAGGCCAGACTACAGGCAGGAATAAAATCAGCTTCCAAAAGAGTGATCAAATAAAACTCTGCTGTTGGAAGGTAAACTAAATCCCCTTTTTTTTCTGCAGCCTGGGGAATGAGCATGTTTTGGATCAAACTGTGTGACATTAATCACAATATGGAATATTTGAGCCAAAGGTCAGCCACAGGGGGCCAACTATGTACATATGGGATTTATCTGTCTACTTCTTCCATAAAGATGCAGTGTGCTGGATAATTAAACTTCTGAGTGCCAGCGTGGACTGTAGTATGTTTTTTTCCACTGCTCTTTGTGATTCGATCCAGAACCATTTCCTTTCACTGTATGCTCAGAAGGGGAGGAAGCAAAGGTGGCATCCTGATCTTCATTATTAATACACAGGAAAACTTGGAGGAAATCCCTTTTATGCCCTTGGCTTTGTGTAAAGAAAACCATGCAAGCTCCAAAGTCATATTGTTCAGCTCCTATACATATATTCATACATCTATGTGCATAGCAGATGTTTCTTCAAATACGTAACTGATGTTTCTGCAGAGTTATGGTATGGAAAAACATTCATAGCAACCTGCATTCCTGTTGATTTACTTCTATTAAATTAAAAATCTAGGAAAAAAATTACATTTAAAGTGGCTACAGGGGAATAAAGAAAACCACAGTCTCCTGTGATTCAAGTCACTGCTTCCCCACATTATATGGAATAAAAATCCCAGTGTACAGGCAGTACTCAGCTCCTGTTTGCAAAGGGGAGCAGGCAACAGGGAGGCATTTTGCCACTCTGGGTGAAGGAATTACACAAAGCTCAAGAAATTCTGAGGAAGGCATCTAAATGAAACTGGTCAGGTGCTGCCTTGTACCATCAGCAGAGCACTTCCAAAGCAATTAGTCCAGTTCTAATACAGACATTTAGGGCAGGAGGCACAAATCCCTCTCTGATGGTACCTACCTCTTCCCCAGCCTTCATGACCTGCTTAGACAAGACATCTGCTTGCAGACAGCTAAAACTAAGGGGAATCCCACAGCAGCTGACGCCACTTGTGTCTCTCCCTGTAAAATAATCCACTTTGTTTCTGCTACAGTAAAACTGTTATTACTATTATGTAAGGTTATAATGTGGTAACACTCAAAGGCCAGGTATGGTGCAGGCATGGCGTAAAATGCAATTCCCTGCCTCACAAAGAGGGATTTAAATTAAAGGATGATTTTGCTTTTAATTCTGCAGTTTGACTAAAAAAAAAATACAAACAGCAACAGATAATTAAAATACATAATACTTGATTCATGAGATATCAAAATGCCAAAACACATATTACGAATGTCCCGTGATGATCATATGATAGAATGTCTATGCACTTTTGGCTATAATGCTAACAAGAAGGGAATTTTTTCATATTAAATGTTTCCAGTGAATCATTCTGTCTAAAGTGCAGCCAGTTTTTAAATTTTTTTTTTATTCCAATACACCGCTTTTCATTTAAAATAAAATGGCAATGTTTTACATTTATATATTGCTTTTCATCTAGAAAGATCCCTGAGGCTTTTTTGAGCGGTTTCTAGAGTTTCAGTACCCACAGTGCTGGGGAGAGAAGGCTTGTCATGAGTAAAATGCAGTTGTGGCCAAAGTTCTTCATCACGTGAACCGTGGACTATAATTTTCATGTGGTCAAAAGGCAAGAGACACATACGATGTGCCTTAAAGAAGGAATAGGAATTCCAGGAATCTGAGTGGCTCACAGATGGGAGACAATGCTGACCACTCATGTGCTCCTCTCTTAGGGGCTGCAGTTGAGCTGGACTGTCTCATTCCCCTGCCAGGGGTCTGTGGTACCAGGCAGCTGTTGCACCAAAAGCAGGCAATGTGACGACTCAAGTTATCCCTCAAATTGCTCGTGAGATGTTTGACTCAGAGCTATCATTTGACCACTGCCTTTTATAAGGCACTGAGCGAGGAATTAAGACAACAGTATAACAGGTTGATCTCAGGCTTGCTGGTCTTCAGTTGTATCCTTGGTGAGTCCTTTCAACTTTCTGCCCCTCACAAATCTTCCCCTTTCTTGCTTATGTCCAACAATCTTTTTCATATACATGAATGGATACAGTCATGGCATCTGAGGGGCTGCACAGCATTACAGTAATTTCACAAAGCACAAGAGATTCATGTGTGAGTGTGTGTGGATTTTGCTAAATCTGCAACTGCCAATGATGCTGCATAACCATACACTTAAACTGAACGTAATTCTGGAACAAAACACCATGAGAAATGCCTGTGCTCCTCTCAAGCCATGGCAAGAGACCCAGAGTTTTTCTGTAATTTCGCTTCAGAAAAGTGTTACATTCCATTTAAAGGTGTGGACGTGCAGGATCTGCTGGGAAGACCATACATATCACAACAAAATAGCTGTCTGAGCTGAGGAAGGGTTGGGAAACACTGATGTAACGTGTCAGATTTCAGAGCAGGGACAATTGCCTGTGCAGTGTCTAAAGCAACAGAGATAAAAACTTGATCAGGGTTACTACAAAGTGTCTTTAGAATACAAGTGGTTAATGCTTGCATACAGAAATGATATGGAGAGGTCTGTAAGGTCAAGAATGCAAAAGATAGGGAAATCAAGCATTGTGCTGGCCTTGCAGTTAATTTTATTTCGTTGCTGTTTCTAATTTTCTGGCCATAAATTATTTCCCCCTCCCATACTTCAGATGGAGGGTTGCTCACAGACCAGGAAACTAATCAATATTTATACTGCCTCATTCATCCAGGCACATCATTTTACCACATTTATTTTTAAAAAATCAATTTTTATGAAGTTTTTCTCCATACAGTGTCCATGAGCACCACATACAGAACAACTGTATCTCACAACATTCCTGTAAAGGAAAGAGTGCTGGGGAATGAGGCTGCCCATTGCCAGGGCTGACACTGTGAACGTGGACAACACAAATGGCTTCCAACCTGGCATGTCACATGGGACTTTTGGAGGAGCATTTAGTGTTTTTTAACATTTCATCTGTTCACAGGACAGCTCTGATTGTGTATGCTGGTGCTTGGCAGCAGGCTTGAATTGAACCAGATGTGACAATGGCCACTGATGCCCTGTATTTCATCTACTTCCTAGGTTTCACCCTGGCTGCCGTTTACTCCTAGTGGAAGAACAGCTGCACACAAAGACCTGAACGGTCTCTTAGTATATACCAGCATCCGGATTTCAGCCCTGCCTCATAGAAAACATGTTTCTCCCAACTCACTCGCTGCCCTTCCCATCCTGGGGCAGTGGGTTATTTTGGATAAATTCGGTGGAAATAGCACCATCTACTGAGCACCCAACACTCTTCCTGCTGGGACTTCTGGGGCTGGGGGTTTTGCAGGGCAAGGGTCTGTCTCCACAGCCCAAGGGATGCTGAATGCTCAGCTCCTCAAATTACTGAGCTCCCCAGATCAGGCTGAAACTTTCCATCCCTGGGATTACTCCAGTCGCTGTGCTGTGATTCAAGTCATCTGTTTTGAAAAAACGCAAAATAATCCCAGTGATAAACATATAAAAGAAATCTGTTTAATCCCAGTGTGTACCCCAGTGTATAAACACACATTTCATCCCCAAATGTCTTTGTTTGGGTTCATTCCCAAAGTCAGTGCACGCTATGCCATGCCCTAGGCTCTTTCTCATGTCCCCATCGTTTAATGCTCACTCGGAGACAGATTTTGGCTACACTGAACACGTGTGGGCTGGCTGGCCGTGACCTCTTGGCCTCTAACTTGGATGGGGACCTTAATTCCTACAGAATGAATGGTGAGAACATCCACAGGGACAGGGATCCGGGACACGGTAAGAAACCACGCGGGAAAGTTACAGTAAGGCACAGCTGGGAGAGTCTCTTCCATGGAGAGAGAGGTGGCTCCCGCAGGTGAGCTCAGCGGACCCACGGCCCCGGCAGGAGTTTGAGAACCACCCGTGGCTGCCCCACGCGCGTTGTCCCTCCAGGGTCGGAGCGGCGCTGAGCCCGTGGGGCCCAGCCCAGGCCGCCACGCAGGCCCCGTTTTTCCCCCGTTTCCCTCGGGATTTTCCCCCAGCCATCCCCGCCACGCCG
>WEKY01040118.1:113096-157931 GCA_013390045.1 Picathartes gymnocephalus | reverse complement strand
GCTCCTCTCAGTCCCTCCTCGGCTCTCTCTGCCCTCGTCCCCCGCGCTGCCGGGCGGGCAGAGCCGCCCCGCCGAGGTAGGTTCTGTGTCTGCTCCACACACAAAGGCGCTGGCGCGGAGGGACGGGATATCCCAGCCCGGGTGGGGGCTGAGGGACGGCGGCTCCTGGGGAGGAGAAGGGGGAGCGGCGGGTACCGGCTAGGGGGGCACCTGCGTCTTCCTTCGTGAAGAGAAACACGGGGAGGTCGTCGTGGCTTTGCATAAAGGGGGAGCGAGTAGAAGGGTGCCCGGGGGTGTGCGGGGCTCCGGCGGTGCTGCCGCTCCCGCCGTCCCCCGTGGGTGTCCCCGGCTCGCCGGGGCTGTGGAGCCGGTGAGTGTTCGGCGTGTCCGTGGGGTGTTCGGCGTGTTCTTGTGGGCAGCTTTGATCCTTGGGCGACTCCTGCAGCCGTGGGAGCACCGCCATAGTCCCACGGGGTCAGTGGGTGCAGGCTGGCAGGACTGGGGGAGTGGGTGAGGGTGGACGGGAAGAGGAGTTGGAAAAGCAGCTAAAAATGGTAAATATTTTATTTCCCATACCTGGTATTTTGTAAAATGAGCATTCAGAGCAGCTGAACTTTTGGTGTAGGCAGTGGATGTCTCCTTACAGATCTTGAAAACAAGTAGAAGCTGGGAGCGGGACAAGCCCCGAGGAGCTGCTTCTCCTGAGCTCCTACCGCTCCCTCTTGGGTCTGTCAGAGTTTCCCTCAAGGACCCCGGGTATCCAAGTGTCCAGGTTTTCCTATGCATTGGGTTGGAAAGGCTGCGAAGCTGGCCAGGGAAACTGCACGGATAAACGCGTTGTGGGGATGCATAAGGGGAAGGGGTGCAGTACAGGAGCTCTGTGTGCCTGAACTACTTGTTTTCTTCAGCCATTGTATTTTTTTCATAGCTTAATGAGTTCTGACATAAATCGATACTGTGCAAATGCGGTTTACGGCCGTGGTTGGCGTTGGAGCAGAGTCTGGCCCTGGACAGTAAGTCCAGGGCATGCTTGTGGCAAATTCGAGAGAACGGCAGGAGTATGTGAACTTGTGGGATTTCGTTGAGAATTCACATGGTCAAACAAAAATGTAACAAAAGGAGGCAAAGATGCTTCTGTGTGAGCATAGTGTGGTCGCAGTGTATAGTTTGTGGTGGAAGTATTTTGAATAACTCTGGCAGTGGAGCTGCTCAGCGCTGTGGTACGTCTGTGTGTGCACTGCGTCCTGTAGCACCAGTCAAGACATTCAACTTTTGTTGACTTGGCAGAGGAGTGTGGAAGGATGTTGCTGAAAATGAGAATGATTGCTTGTGGATTTGGTAGGCAATTTGGGAGGCATTTAAACTGTCTTTAATTTCCTTGTGATATGAACAGGACACTGGGAATCTGTTGCTTTATTGATGGATATTTTCCTAGCAATATATGGACAATGTGTGCTGTGATGGCTGCTTGTTTGGTGTCAGCGATACTTGCTCAGGGACAATAAAGAATTGTTTGCTGAGCTTTATTATAAAGAACCAGAAATGCCCCATATCTCCTGAAAGAAAGCCTTTATTGTCTTAATGCACCTCTGGGCCAATTTCATGGTTGGTGTAGTTCACTGATTATGATGGAGTTTTGCCAGGGATGGTTTTGGCAGGTGAAATGTCACTTCTGTGTCCATAATGCTCAAAAGTAGTGTTGCTATATTGTCTTCAGCACTTGAGTATTTTTAATAGAAATGGCATGTTGATGTTTCCCAAAAGTTAGAAGTGGGAGAATCATCTTATCAAGTCCTCACAATACTTTCCTACTTGCTTTCTCCTTTCTGCTCCAGATCTCATATGCCTTAATTTACTCTCTTCCTTCTTTTTCAGTCTTAGCATCTTTTTTCTCTCTTCAAAATTAAGAAGTTTCTCTGAAGTCCAGTTCACCTCCAAGCATTTAAAGGTTTTGAGACTGTGTTGAACCCTGCGCCATCCCTGCACGACTGGGTAAGTGAGGAGTGGTGTGGCAGCTGCAGTTGGGAGATCTTTCTCGCACACACTCTCCCTCACAATATGATTTGTGCGGTGGCTCTGGTCAGTGCGTTTGCTGAAGTGGCAGATTGTTTGTCAGAGTCACGCAGTGGAACAGCCTGGCTTGAGGGAGTAATAGACTGGGTGGGGGATGGGGGAGTCTCTCAGTTTTTACACACTGCCCATGCTTTGGACGTTGAGAAACTGGTTTTGAGAACACTCCTTCGTGACATCAGTAAGGACAGGGAAACTACCTAAAAATTGGACCAGAAGGAAAAATGGGGAAATAGAGAAGGAAATAATCATGTTTGCTAGGTGTGGGAAGAAGAGTGGAACTGTTTAACCAGTAATTGGCTCTAACAGAACTTTGGCTCTATCAAAGTTTCAAAGAAAATATTTTATTGAATAAAGCTATGTTATCTTTGTACGCGGTTAACAGTATTAAATACATGTGGCCAACTCTTAATCTGTTCTGGGACTGTGGTAGTTGTAAACGGAGCCAGTTTCAATGCTCAGCTTCTGCTGAGCCGTTTTGTACCTGACATCTCTGTGCTGTACAACTTCGGATCTATTTGCATCTCATAAGAACGCAAAAAGAGGGTGTCTGACAGCTCAGGGCTGATACTGTTCTGACACAGTATCAAAGAGCAAGATACACGCGCGGTCTCACTGCGAAGGGGAAGAAAATGCTTAATGCTTTTGCACAGTTATTAAAGTCTAAAGTTTGTTCTGGTTTGGCCAGACCTGCCGTGTGTTTGACTGTCAGTGAAGTATGGTTTGCAGCACCACATAATGTTGCAAAGAGCCTGCAACTCTTCTGTGTTTACTTAAAAAGCAAGTAACTCGGGGTTTTGATGTTTTGTTTTGACATAAGACAGTGGAAGGATTCAGCTGTGGAAAGAGAATTGTTCACATGCTAACCTGAGCATAAAGCTGCAAATAAGACAGGAAAAACATTTTTTTAGGAGAAAGATAAATTATCTGTTTAGAATTACATTTATCAGTGATACTTCTACTTCCCATGTCTTGCATGCTCTTGCCAGGCTTACCTCTTTGAATGCTTCATTTATATTAATCCTTCTAAAACCATGCTGAAGTGGAATACCATGTGTTCCCATTGTGGGGAAGAGACCGTCCCTTTGCAGATGGGGATTAAAAACACAAGCAAGAAAACAAGTTGTCTGCAACCACACAGGAACTGTGTAGTGGTGCAAGAACTTGAACTCTTATGTCCTGAGCTGTTGGCTGGTGTTGAAATGAAAGTACTGCCCCCACCAGAAGGAGTGGGAGAAGAGGCACAGCCCAAAAGGCATGGTGTGGAAACTGGTTGGGTTACCTGGCTTTGATGCACTCAGTGGTCGACTGCTCTTCCATAACATCACAACCATGCTGGTCTTTGTTAGACTGTGGAACACAGAAGGGTTTCGTAGTGATAAGTACTTAAACAAAGACACTCGGCATACACAGGAGAGAAGAGAAAAAAGACAGGGATGTTTTTCTTCTCCTTTCTATACCTGCTTTCAGTTAGTGGATGGTGTTTTTACAGACGAGTCTCTGGGTCTTTGGGGAGGTCCTTCATCTGTCCCACACAGTTGTGTGTGAGCAGGTGCCAGCAGAAGGGCAGAGAAGGCTTTGCAGAGCTAGGTGGGTCATGGCAAGACCAGGACTACCTTTCTGTGACCCCAGCAGCTGGGTGAGGTGGTTTAAGGGCAGATCCCCACCCTGAGAGGCCAGACTTGTGGTGTTTTTTAAGAATATTTTCTAAAGGGGTGGCTGCTCTTCATTGTGCTATGCAGAGATACTCACGTAGCTGCTCTTCTCACCTGGCTGCTCTTCTGCTTTGGAGTGTTGGTGTGAAGGGCTGTGGGTGTTGCATGACAGCAGGGAGTGGCCTGTGGCAACTCTGTGGCAGAAATCTTATGGGGCTATATGAGCAGGGAGCACTGGTCTGCAAAAAAAGGAAGGATGTGCTCTTTTCTTCCCTTTTCTGTGTAATTCAAAGCACTGGAGGTTACCTGCTACCTCTGCTGTCACTTCAGGAAAACTGAAGTAATGCTTTTCCTTACAGTGCTGTGTTTGGTGCTTCACGGTTATAATTGTGAAGTCAGTCCTCTTTGTAACTTTGGTTTCAAAACACCTTTTGTGCTCACAGCCTACTTCTTGTGCTTAGGCCAGTCCTGTAAGTTTTGTGCAATAAAGGGTGGGAATCTCACGTGTGGGAGAACAGTGTTTCCAAGCTGTGTCTATAAAACAGTAAGTTGCAAAGATTTTGGAGCATTTGTGGGCAGTGCTATCTGCTGGTCTATGTCACATTTTAAAATAACTTTTGAAATCAATATTTCCTCCCCTGGTTTAGCCTGGATGTGTAGCTGAAAGGGCAAGTTTTGTGGTGACTTGATGCAGTTTGCTTGTACCATAGATCTAGTCTGCAGTGGAGTTTACTGAGTCTTTAGCAGGTCATCAGCTTGCTTAGGTGGGACAAGGATGCTAGTTTTATGATGTCAGCAGGGAGCACAAATGCAATAATGTTTGCCTTGTTTAGCTTTATTTATCCTAGAAGCAAAACTCTTGGATTTGCTTACATTTTTAAAATGTGTTTGACAACATGAAGGCAGAATGTTGCCTTTTGTGGCCATATATGCTCCTCATCAAGGAAGAAATAGTGCAGTCATTTAGGAATAGTGGGACAAATCCCTTTCATTTAGATGAGCTCAATTCCTTTATTTTTACATTTATACTGTAATTTTTGGCAGCATATATGCTTTCAGGATGAACTGTAAAACCTCTGTGCTGTCCTTTAGCAAATGTCAGCCATTTATATTTACAGCCTCTCTCTGTGAGCTGCATTAGAGTCCTGTAGAGAGCTTGCGATGATGAAGCATGAAACGTGCTGCTGCTATGAGGGGTATTTTAATATCCTGGAGAACAACCTCGTTGCTTGTTGTGGTGGGATAGATCTTGTGTTTTACCTTGTACTAGGGAATTACCTTTCTTGTAAGCTGTAGAGCTGAAATCCAGGAATGCTTCTGAAAGAGAAACTGCCCTCATGTTTGGCTTCATTTGAAGCAGTCCCTCTGCTTCACAGTATAGTATATTTTAGGCAGGAGAAACTCAGTCTTGAAAGTGTTATTCTGTAGAGGGGAGCTTACTGTGAGCTGTTCCTTACTTGAACATTAAGAGTTCTCCTGTGCCCCTTGAAGGATGTCCAGTTCACCATGCTTGTGCCCACAGGTGCTAACTATCTCACCAGGTCAGCAGTGTCTGCTCTGAAGGGAAGGCGAACACTGCCCACCAAAGGTATTTCAATAGTCATGGCATTCAGTGGGTTGGCAAGAGGAGGATGATGATGGCAAATAATAGAACAATTCCTTTCATTCCTTGCCTGTGCAGTGAGTGGGCATTTGTCAGATGTCATGTACATACACAGGCTTTTTTTTGTTCTGAGGCTAATAATAAATAGAGTTCACAGCTCTGAGTGGCCAGGACGATATGACGAGAAGTGGGTCAAGACCATTCATGTGTGCATAACTGCACTCCTAATCTAGGCCAGTGCCTGTGCTGGATGCTTCTAAACAGGCTGAAATGATTTCAGGGAAGCTGGAGTTTATGCTGTCAGCTGGGTGAAGTGCACCTCTAGCTGAGTGGAGCACTTAAGGACAGGGGTAAGAGTGAATGGTCTGGAGTAGTTTTGCATGTTAGAAGGACCACAGAGGTACAGCTTTACTCTTTAGTACCCCTGAAGAGTGAGGAGTTTAAGTCAAAGTAAACTTCCTTTTTCCTGGCATGATGATTTGCTGAGCAGCCTTTCAAACATGTGCACTGCTGTGCCATTTCACTGAAATATGTCTCTGCTACCTCAGTTTCCTCTGAAGTCTCACTAGGGGCAAACAAGATTTGCTGAGTGTTGCATTGCATTGCTGCCATGTCCTTCAGACTTCCTGCAATGGCCAAGTTCCTTGGTGCCCTTCAAGGAAGAGTGGCTGCCTGGCCTCATCCTGAGATGCAGTTTGGGGCTTGGCTGCTGGTAGAAGAAGAAAGCCAGTTTTCATCTGAAGCCACTGGGATTTGTAGAGTTTATTTTTGGAGTGAATAGGGAGGTGGAGTTTGATTGGGTTATGATTTCTTTTATGGTTCTATACTTAGGGGTTTTTTTTCATCCTAGAGTTTTTTGAGGTTACTTGTCCTTGAAGAAGATCTATGACATATAAGGCAAGCTGTAATACACTTGTTTAACTCATAATACCCAGCATATCACTGCTGCTCCCTGAAAACAGCCTGTGAGAAATTTATACGCATAGGGATAGAATCATGGTAGTTTTGCTGTTTTCATTGTTTTCACTTCCAAACCTCAAGTACTCTTGAGGCCATTTCTGTCTAATGTGCGGAAGCAAACAAGTGCTGGGGTTGTACCCAGCGTGTCGAGGGTGTGGGCAGTGGGTTTTGCCACACGAAGAGGTGACCTTTGGAAGGTGAGTGTGGTTTGCCTTGGCGCTGTCCCACCATTGTCCTGTGTCCTTTGTCACAGTGAGCAGCACAGTGACGCAGTACCTGATCAGAAGTGCTCAGGCACAGCGAGTCTGGTGTGTTCCAGAAGGGAGCCCTGGCTGTGCAAGGGTTGTCCTGTTAGTGGTTTGTTGCCACAGATGGCAACTGTGAGAACTGGTGACTCTCCAAAGGCAATGTAAGTCTGCCCATTACTCCCTATTTACCTGTTTGTTCTTTCAATTACAAGAAGGCTGAGCAAATAATAAACTTCTTACACAAAATATGAGCAAACATATTTTTCCTTTTTCAGAAAATACATTGAAAGCAAGCTTTGGAATTCAAGAAAATTAATGTCTTTGAAGAGCAGAAGGCAGGTGTGAAATTAAATCCTGCTGAAAAGGTTTTAAAAATATTTTCTGAAGTACAGCAACTAGAAAGCCGACCTTGAAGCTTGTCATGAAGACTGGAGTTTGTGAATGTCTGTGCCTGTCAGTCTTAGGTGGAGGATTTAGTTTAAAAGGTGAAAGCACGTGTTACAGATGCCATTGTACCAAAACTCTCTTTCGGGGAAGCTCCAATCTGAGTTCTTGGGCCTGTCCTACTTTGTCTGCAGTGAATGACTGGGCATAAAGTGGGAGAGGTTAGAGGCATCACCTGGCCATGTTAGATGCTACATCCTTTTCCTAACTGGGCAAAAGTGCTGTACCTTCAAAGTTTCCTCTGTAAATCTAACTGAGCGTGAAGTGATTGGTTTGGTTTTGGTTTGTTGGCTGGGGTTTTTTTAATGTAGTATGTAAGCAAAATAAAACTGATTTCCTTGCTTGAGGATTTGAGGACAAGTTAGCACACAAAGTTAAGAGAATAAGTGTACCAACTATTGTTTTGTTTTCCAGTGGCCTGAGGGTCCTTCCCACTTACCAGTGTTGTAAAGAGACAGTTTCTGCCCTGAATAATGTACAGTTTAAGTAAGGAAGAGTCTGTGAATGGATATTAGAGACACAAAAAGGTGAAGCATGTTGGTCTGAGGGTTGAAGTGGAAAAATTTTTCTTGCACTGAATACAGTTGCTTTGATGGAGAGAGATTTTTACTTAAACTTCCACTGTACCATTATGTATCTGTATAAAGCTGCTTCATTGCTCATGGTGATTGCACTACAGTAAGAAATTTTAGCACTGCAAGCTGCCCCAGAGGGTTCTATATAATTTTCAGCTGGCTAGGGCCCACTTTTTCTCTAGTGAAGCACTAAAAAAGCATCTCCTCAACCTTGGTACCTATTTCCAGGTAACTGATAGGATTAACAGATCCAAGACAACGTGTTCCTTTAGCCAAATATAATCCATTTGCCAACTTCAGCCAAAAATATTGCAAGGAGGAGAAACACTGGTCTGTATAGTAAATCTAATTTTCAAAAAAAGCAGAGCTTAATACAAGTTAGAGCAGTGCCTTTTTTCTAGAAAATTTCTAAAACTGTGTCATTTTAATTGTGTAATTTTAGAGCAGATGACTGTAAAACTGGGAGCCAGCTCAAAATGCAGTCAGGGGTCAGTCAGGTTAGTGATACTGCAATACCTTTCTAAAGGAAGTGGGAGAAGAACTTCAGGATGGGGAAGTATTTAAATCCTGGGGGACTTGTATGCTGTGGCAGTGGGCCATATGGATACCCAAGTAGCTAATTTTTTTTCACAAATTGTAATTCCTGTGTCTGTCTAGTCTCTTCCTAATCCACTGCCATGGTTTCCTGTGGCTAAGTAGTTCTTCCTTCCCCCAAAGCTGTCCCAGTGTTGCTAGCAGAGGATGACTGCAGGCAGCAGCTGCCAGGGAGAGGCTCTTATTTCTGTGGGGCTGAGGTTGTGGTGGGCTCAGGGTGTGATGCACAACAGCTCTGCCCCAGAAGGATGCGCAGGTTTATACTGCTGTGCCAATTAAGATCTCGGTGTTTGGTGTACAAAATTCTTAATTGCTGAAGCACCCTCATATCAGCTTTCAGTAGTTTTCCAAAGCTTTTTAGTTTTCATTTCCCACCACAGAATTATGAAACAAAAAGGAGACTGGTTGCTGAAGAACAAGTGGTGTCACCTATTCTACTTTCCTGTGGACCTTTTGGTATTAATGGAAGGCTTTGTTTCAATGCTTAATTCTTTTGACTGCCAGCATCTGGTGGCATACAGGGGGAGTGCTGCATGTGTAATGCCTGTCCTGTGCACTGAAATGAAAGAGTTCAGAATGAACTTCAAAGTAGAGGAGTGTGTGCTTTCAAAGAGTTTATTCCTTCCAACACTGAAATTGAAGTAATGAATCAAATTGGGCATGGCATTGGTAAAGCAATCCTTTGTTAAATGACTGCTCTCGTTTCAACCTCTTCCTGCCATTTTAGTATTAGATCTTAATCTCTTTATTGCAAGTAACATCAGCACTACTAGAATTAAGAATTAAAGTTTGAGCCAGTGGTATTTATTCCTGTTTTCTCTGTAATGATGAAGAAGCCTGAGCTGATTTCTGGCTCAAGTTTGATGCTTCACGAGGCTTGAGGTTCATCTTTATTTTATCTTCAGAATCTCACTTGGTTGAGGGTATTTTTTCTCCCTAATGCGAAGCTGATTCATCGACTGGTAAAACAGGCATAGATGTTGTTAATTTACTTTGTAAGTGCAGATGTTTCGCATGCAAGGAAGTCAGGCAAAGATTGAATTTAGAAAGGACCAGATTACAGACACCAGTCAACAAAACATTGAATACCACAAAAAACTTATTGCTGTAAAAGCAATAGCATAAGGAGCTCTTACTTCTCTGTAATTTCCCCTAGGAAGAGAAGTGGAAAAAAATTCTGTACTATAATATACAGTCACTCAGATTCCTAAGAATAAATGTCTCTGTAATCAATGCTCTCTTTTTTTCATTTTTAAAATTTTTTTTTAGACTGTCATAGTTAGGGTGCCATGAACTCAGCTCAGGGTATTATGGTTTGCTACATGGGAGGCTTTTGAAATGTACTCCAGGAAATGGTCTCTTTGAGGAAGGAAAGGATAGGGAGTTCCACAAACCATTTACAAAATCTGCAACCATTCCAGTTAATGTGGGTAAATTGGGTAATTTTTGCATAGAATTTTATAGAAGGGTGTATTTGAAAAACTAACTGTGTCAGGGTAAACACATCTTTCCAATATCTATTTCAAGTACATAAATATTTATTATTGTCCTTCTTTTACAGATTAAGAAACAAAGGCTGAATTGACTTGCCTAAAGCTATAACTAATTAATGCAAGGATAGAATGTGAACTTGGGACTTCGAACCAAGAGAACAACAAACAAGATGAAACACTGCAAATGGAAGCATAATGAAAAGATAATATAAACTTTATATTTCAAGCATAAACTCACTACCCCCATATAGAAATCATCTTCCCATAAATGCCTTTAGGCAAGTATCAGCCTAAAAAGCTGCTTCTTACTGAAAACAGAATCTGTTTAGGCCAGATCATTTCTTCACTTGCCAATTTTGTGCATCCAGATTAACTGCGTTAAGCTTGTTGCTTCTGAGAAAATTCCTAAAGACAAATAGGAATTTAAATTAAATTTTCAAATAGTTTGAGTTCAAATGAAGAGAACCAGGCAAATTTACACTTCATTGTGAAAAGCTGCAGCAAAATCATACTCAAAATTTCCTTTACTTATCTCCCAGGTAGATGGTTGGTGTGAGTCAGCCAGAGCACTTACATTAAATGTGGGAACAGAGCTGACTCAAAGACAAGTGATTGGCACCATTTTATGGGATGTCACCAACTGCAGCTTCATTAAATGTCAGTTTTCCCTCTGTCTTGGTCAAATGTTAATTTTCATTGCAATTTTGACTGAATATAGCAGAACTTGGTGTGGGTTTGTTTGTTTGGTTTGGTTTTGTTGTTTTTTGCACAGTTCCTATTTCTCTAAATTGCATGCTCTTGAGGTGATAGCATAGACATGGTCACTGCACCACTCCAGTGTTTGTGCATTTTGGAAGAACAGTGTAGTCCTGTACCAGGGTTTGGGATTTCTCTCTTCCTTTTCTGGACATTATTTTGGAAGGAATTTTGGGAATAATTCTTTGCAGTATCTATTCATTGTTTTTGGTCAATGCCTTTGTGTCATTGGTGGAAATTGAGAGATAGGGAGTTTTTAGTGGCATTTCTGTATAACTTTAAGCAATTTCAGACTTTCATAATGATAATTTTTTGTTTCTAAACGTGCTAAGTTAAAAGGAGAGGAAACACTTCCTAGTTTTCTGGGCTTCTAAATGTCTTCTGTACTGGATGTTGTTTGAATTGTGTTCCTTTGCCTGAACTACCTTGTTTGTTCTGGTGTTTGTGATTCATTTTAATGTACACTAGCCAGCACTTGAATAATGGAAAACCTAAAGTAAATAAGTGATAGTGCCTGCTAGAGAATCAAAAGATTCTACAGTGAGCTGTGGTGCTCTTTAGAACAATTTAAATATCTTTCTGTAAACAAACTGTTGAATGAAGAGTGGTTGAATGGAAGTTGAAAAGCTTGAATCATTCAAGTTTGGGATATTGAAAGTCTAGACTAAATTTGAGTGTTACTACTTTGAAGTCTGTAGAAGGGACTAGAAGAGCATTCTGAGAAGTGCTTTCTTTACCTTTGCCTAGGATTTATACTTCAGTATAGGGTTTGGAGGATTATTCTGGATTTATTCTCGTTGCAGCAGAGTTACAGTTTCCTCCCACATATGGCAATTCTTCAAAGGTTAGTGGGTTGGGTCCTTTTTCCTTAAAGTGAAAGATGCTTTAGATTGCAGATGCCAATTCTGTAATTAACAAACAACATGAAATTTGTAAAATGACTGGAAGTGGTTCTTAAAAGATTCTGAAATTTAATCATATTCATCACACTGATGGTGTGTTTTTCCTAATAGAAGAGATATTTGTATTTTAAACTGGAATAATTTTGGCTTCTGGAGCTTTTTTGGTTTTTTGTAGTAGGGTTTTTGTTTTGTTTCGGGTTGGGTTTTTTTGGTTTCGTTTTGTGATTTTTTTGTGTGTACATTGGTTTTGTTTTTTTTTTCCTTAAATGTGCCCCAGAAGCCAAAACTGTCTTACAGGACACCTACTTTCAGAAGGAATGAGGCAGGGAGGTACGTTAGAGTTGATGCTTTCATCATGTTTGATATATGTTGAAAGAAAATGGGTCAGACTGTAATATTAGACTGTAAAGAAAGTGAAATATGAGGTAACTAAAAAAAAAAGGTGTATCTATTTGTACGGTATGTATTTTTGCTACAGCCTGAAGCTGTATACTTTCTATCTGAGTTTCATGAGATAAGCTTGTGTGAATCTTTCACTCCATCATCACAAACTTGACCTCTTCTGTGTTGCACAACTATTGTCATACAGTTCACATGTGGTCAGTGTGGGGATCCTCCAGTTTTGGCTTCCATAAACCTTGGTTTTGTTTTTCTGACAATTCATTTCCTGTTGATTCAAATTCTTTGTTTGTTTTTTGTTGTTTTTAACATTCTGCTAAAGGCTGTTACTTGCAGTTGTTGTCTGGCA
This sequence comes from Picathartes gymnocephalus, assembly GCA_013390045.1. Lineage (NCBI taxonomy): Eukaryota > Metazoa > Chordata > Aves > Passeriformes > Picathartidae > Picathartes > Picathartes gymnocephalus. The sequence goes on along the minus strand of WEKY01040118.1, from coordinate 145,883 downwards.
GCACTGGACTGAAGCCCATCAGAGCCTGGACTCCCAGCACCTTTCATTGCTCAGCCACCAGTTTACATGAAGTTTAGGGGAGTTTCATGGAGGCTTCAAACCCCTAAAAAATTTGGCTGAAACTGGCCAAAAGTTATGGGGCAGGTTGTGTGTGCACATTTTATATTATCATACAAGAAATCTAAAAAGGTTGTTTAACTTAAATTCCTGACCTGGCCCTATATTTGCTTCTTGGTTATGGAACCATCTCCATGGATGTGTTTTTGCAGCTTAGCTTTGTACCCAGGGAACTCCTTGTGGTGGCTCTGGTTTTGCTAGAGCCATACTGATTTCATTAAGATGTGGACATCAGAATGGCATCCTAGAGTCGTCCTACCTCGTGTGTAAATGCTTTACCACAAGGTTGCTACTTCTTTAGAAAGGCTGTTGTGCAGGCAAACCACGCTGATTTCCTTCAGCATTATTTAACTGGCAGTTTGTGGGTAGCGAGTGGGAAACAGTAGATAAAGCTTTTGTTCTTGCTGACTTTCTGGCCCATGAACCACATGAAATTTCGTAAAGCTGGAGGCGGGGAAAAAAACAGTGTATTTCAGTCCCATTATTTGGTTACAGCTGTAAAGGGTAATATTCATTTATCACTTCCTTCTAGAAGCTTTCTGTAACTGCCTGAGCTATTCCTGTAATTCAATGACACGTGCATCACAAAGGCTTGAAAATTGGAATGGATCGGAAACTCCTGTTATTTCAAATTATGTAGTTGTAAACTGGCTGCAGGCCTTTAGGTTGAAAGACTAAACATTGATTTCAACATACTGCTGGGTTGTATCACAGAGAGATAATAGTTGATTTTACATGAAGTGGAAACTTAGACACGCTAGTATGGAGCCCAGTAAGCCCACGGTGGATATACGTTCACAGATCATATCATAAAGCAATTTATTTGTATCAGTGGCCTGTCACATCATGTAGGATGAATCTTTTCTTAAATAGAGAATACTTATTAAGGAAAGCTGCTGCAGACCTGAGCTTGCATTCTAGCTGTGATATCTCTGTGAGCCAATAACCACATGTTTTATCTGTTTTTCTTCCCAGTGCATGAACATGTCTAGTGAGTAACACATGAAAACCAAATATAATAGGGGTTGATACATTTGGCCAACTTACAGAGTATAAGGATCTCATTATTTTTTCCTACTTCTTGCCTTTGTTTTTTTATTTCAAATGTATCTATCTAATTTCTCTTTAGCAGCCTAGGCAAGGTTCTTTCCCATTTCATCTACAAATTAGTCTTTCTATGGCTATATTGAATGATGAATTTGGTTGTTATTTATTTATTTTTGTGGTAGCATTTTTACTTGAGTCTTGCAGGAAGTGACATCGTTATTTTTCTTTGTACATCAAAGAAGGTGAGGGTCACATTCTGCAGGGGAGGAGAAAAGAAGGATGTCAGAAATGCACCACTTACCACTATCAATAAAACTTTAACTAAATGCTCTGTCTGGCTTCTTGCCCATGTGATACATAAAAATCAGAGAGATTCTCCTAAGTCATTATTAGTGATTATCGAAAATACTTATGTTTCCATTTACAGTGAAGCCTAAGAAGAATTGGCTGGCAAGTCTCAATATGCAAAGAAAACTTGATTATTCAGGTTATGCATTTCCCTACATTTGCATGTTTGCGCTGGTGTGCTGAAGAGTTGCCTTTATCAAGCCAATCCATACTGAAAATTACCTTCCTTTATGCAAAGTAGGAGTCCCATAGCAGGATTCCTGTTGACATTCCTGTAAGGTCTGCCCAGGGTTTGTAGCATCACAGAATGGTTTGGGCTGGAAGGGACCTTAAGCATCATCTTGTTGCAGCTCCCCTGCCACGGGCAGGGACACCTCACACTTAGAGCAGGTTAGTCAGTGCCCCATCCAGTCTGGCCTTGAACACTTCTAGCATCCTCTGGATGTGCTGCAGTGTGGAGGAAGCCATCTGCAGAACTCCTAGGAGAGGAGAGCTCCTGTTGAGCAAAGCCTGTGTCTTGCCTCCTCCTGTACCATTAACCTGGTTTCTCTGGATGCAGTGTCTTGCTGCAAGTGCTGTTCACCACTCAGTCAGGATTTAAACTGTCTGAGCAGGAATTGGGCAGCTGGGCTGCCACTGCAGATGGTGACTCCTCTTGCTTTCCCCAGGAGGAATGAACCTCCCTGCTCCAGACTTCTGTGAGGTTTATAATAATTCCCAACTTTTTCTGCTGGAGACCAGTAACAGCCTGCTCACCGCACCAGAAAGGATTGAACCAGTATCAGTTTTGCCTGCAAGTGGATGTCCTTTGGCTGCATTTACAGTCAGGTGTAATGAGGAGGGAAACAACTCTGACTGCCTTGCTTTAGTTTTTATCCCTGAATCTTCTTGCTTTTGTCTCTAATCTTCAGGCTCAGACAATAAATGGGGTTTAACTGCAGATCCTAGCACTGGGCTGTTTACGTGCAGATCTGTAGATCAAACATTAAGCTGTCAGAAGGGAGATTTGCCATGCTGCCCAAGTTGAAGTGGTGTCTTGTTAGATGATCATCAGAGAAACCACATGTCACTGAGTCCTTCCAGGAGCCCAGGGGTCCATGGGTGCCATCCTGTGTGTACCACAGGAGTGGAGAATGCAGGGGCAGTATCGACACCATTTAAGTGCAGCCCTGGCACCAGGTGGCAGCTGGGACTCCCATCAGCTGCAGATTTGGTGTGACTCTCCCCCAGTCACCCTCTTGTGGATTGATGCTGTGGGATTGTGGGCCCCTCTTTCCAAAGGGTCACATGCATCACCTGCTGCAGGAACTGGTGGGACTCTGCTCAGGTTGTCCTTGTGCAGTGTAGATGCTGGCAGACAGGGGTGAACTCCAGGCAGCATTACCCACCACTGAGCCTCCCCACAACGGCTCCTTGACTGCCCATTTCCCATAAATTGCAGATGCTGTCAGAGAGTCTCCTGGCTCTTTTCTTGGCAGTGTTGTTGCAAGAAAGCATTTTTAGTAGCTGCTTTTCACCATCAAAATGATGATTCTGCCATGAATTAGAGCTGATTTAAATGCAGGTGAAGGATGACTCCCTAAACTGGGGTGTCTCTGCCAGACCCTAAAAGCAGTTGAGCTTTCTCCCCATGGGCTTCCTGAGTTGCCTTACATCATCTCCATGTGCTAGAGTGGGGTTTGCCACAGCTGACAGCAGCCTCTTCTGACAGCCTGCAAAGTGTCGGGTAAAGGAAATACCGTCCTGAAATCCCACTCCCTACAAATGGAGAGCCCTGGTAACCATGATTATCTCTTGACAGCCAGGACTTCCTAGGGCTGCTCCTTGGAGCACAGGAAAACTTGACATTTTCTTCCAGCCCATTTTTTTCATTACCTGGTTCACCATTCATGTAAATTTCCTTTTAAGTGGTGTTTATGTTTGCAGCTTTAAAAATGTGGGAAAGGCCCTGTCATGGCAGGCTGTAATACAGTGCAGGTAACTATTTCAGAGCTGGCCTTGCATTGCCTCTTGCCCTCTCATCTGTCGTCAGCTTCCTTCTGTGTTTTGTGAAGTTTTTGCTTCACTGCTGACAGTGGCACAGCAAAAAGTGAGCCCATACAGGGCTCAAATTACTGTTGAACCAGTTCAGGTCTGTTTAATGGAAACCTTCCTTCTCCAAGCCCTTTCCCACTCCTTTTACTTAAGTCATAAAACTTCTTCTGTTTGAACTTAGTGAAAACAAACCCCAAACCCTTTCTGTTCTACCTGCAAAACACTTTGATTCCTTTCCCTGGTTTCGTTTCACATTATTTACTGAACTCCTGCTTGAGTAGTGTCTTGGGGTAAAAAGACACTGCTTCTTAGCCGAACAATTTAAATTTTTCATCAAGGGAGATGCATAACCAAACTCTTTGTGAAATGAGTTAGCCATCCATTCTACTCCAGCTCTAAGTAGGAAGTGTGGATCGTTTCAAAACCCAGGAGAATTCAGACACGATAGGGTAGGTACATATTCAATAGTACTTCATCAGCTGTGGACATAAAGGAAAACTGGCTAGTTCTGGCAAAAGCTGCCATAACCGTATGACTTTGGGTATGTGTGCATCTGAGCTTATGAGACAAGGGTGAATTTTTGCATGTTACTCTGAGTAGTGGTGCGTAAGCATCAGCCCATATTTACAAAACTGTGGTGTCTTTTCCATTTGTAAAATTTCTTTCCTGAGGCAAGGATGTGCCAGGATCTATTGTTGACCTTGTTAAGTAAATTCCATCTCTCCATTTGTGGTTTAGTTTTGCTTTTTGGGTTTCTCTGCTGTTGGCTAATCTGTTAGTGATACTTAAATTTAAGGGGATCTCACTTGCACAGTCATTCATGTGAAGAAAAAAGAAATTGTTTTTATTTCTGAGTTTTTTCTCTGAACTCCTTATGTTCCCCTTGGTTTTTTGAGATGAGTGATACTGTCTAAATTATTATGGCAGGGTGTGGACAGCTTTTTAAAATTATCAGTCTTTGCTTTGCTATCTTCTGCATTCAGAATTTCAGCAAACCCACTATCACTGCAGAATCATGTGGGTGTGGATTCTCTCCACTTGCTGTATTTGACTTTCACAAGGATCTGTACATGGCTAAAAACATTTAATGAGAGCTAGTAAGATGCTTTAGCCCTGCAGACTTGTTTCTCTGTAAGCATTCAGCAGACATTATTGAGATCAATGGCTTCCTGTGTTTTATTAGCACTGCAGTTTCAGCTGGTTCTGTAATCTCACATTTCTTTTTATAACTATTTTATAAGGAGAAGGACCTAGTTAAGCCAGTTCAGGTTTCTCTGTTGCAGTACTCTAATGCTTGCTCTCGTTGTAACAAGTTTGTCTTAGCTGTCCATCTGCTGTGCTTCCCAAGCCTCTGCCTTGTCTCTCTGGCACACCTGCATTTGTGCCAAAAGCTCTGCAGTCACTTAGGCAGCTGTATCTTTTTGACCATCTTTGCCTCCTTGTATCCAGATGTGTACACAATCCGATATTTGCTTGGAATTTTTGAGCCAACACAGGCTGAGATTACAAGCTGGTTCCACCTCTCTGTGCAGGACTGCTCTAGGCACTGAAACCTCCCAAACTGGAGCTGTGTGTCCCTCACATCCTGGGGACAGAGCAGAGCTGGTGCTGGGACATGGAAAAGAGAGTGCAGTGTGAGAGTGGGTAGCAGCTGCTGCAGGGTGATTAGGACAGCTTGTGCTATCTGATACAGGGAGCCAGGTGGTTTCTGTTGTTGCCGGTAAGGGTGAGGATAAAAGGTGGGCAGGAAAGAGGGGCTATCCTCTACCTGCATCCGTTGCCCCAGTGCGAGTAGCTCAGCTGTAGCAAGAAGAAGAGGAAGACTTGAGGCACAGGGCCCCAAGAGCTAAAATACTTGTTTTCTGCTTCTCCAGAGCAGAAAAATGCAGGTGAGCAGAGCCTGAAGGCTTTTTCTTCAAGACCTAAGGCTGAGGGGACTCTGATCCTACTCTGGGTACCTGGTGAGTGGTAAAGCTGTGCTCTTCTCTGCTCTGCTGCTTAACTGGTGGCTCCAGGAGGTGTGTGGGAGCATCCACTGTTCGTGCCTTTGTCTCCATACGCGCCATTATTGTGGTACAGGAGTGAGGTCAGGGGAGGGTTCTTTAGATTCTCAGTTGGGGCGATAAGACTTAAGTGCTCACTGTAAATTCTGGATTGGCAAAAACCTGCTGTAGGGTGGAATAGCTTGGTTTGTCCATGTTATGATAATTTCCAAGTATTTTATTGAATGTATAAATGGGGGTAGGTCTTTAGGATTGTGCAGGTCAAAATACTAGTTTTAACTGGACTAGAAATACATAAAAGTAATGGTGAAAAATATTAGTTGTCAATTAGTTTTAAATAAATCTGTCGTTTAGCCATAATGAAATAATTCAGTCTAACAGCCTTCCTTACCTTCCCCATTCTAAGCACCTTCAAGCTTCCCCCTTTATGACCTGTTGAAATTTACTGGTTAAGAGGTCAGAACCAGGGTTTTTTTTAGAAACAAGCAAAATGTCTCAGTAATCTTTCAAATTCAAAGGTATTTTCTTGATTTTTATTACATTCAACAAGTTCAGCAACTAGCTATTTCAATTCAATAAATAGTTGCTCCAAGGTTGAAAAAGTGATGAAAAGTCAGGAATGTGATTAAGATAGAAAAAGACAGCTCTAGTAGTCCTGAAATCTGGAATCAGGACCGAAATTAATCTATTAGTGAACTTGAGATAATAATTACTTTCATAAATTTTATCTATGAACAAGATGCGTGTTCCGCTTTGTGCCTAGCCTGCTTCAGGGGATTTTATCTAAGTAAATCAGTTTCGCTTTGATGGTTTTGTGGACCTACTCTGTCTTCACTTACCTCTCTTAATGCAATGTTGGTAGGAATATCAGTTGAAAGTGTGCTCATTTAGAATGTTAGAACTGAGTCATTTTCCATGTGTAGTAAAGAATTTGGGTAAGTGTGTGTTATATGTGACTAATTAGTGGTGCAGTTCATCTGCCTCTACAGCAAACAAAAGGTTCATGTTACAGCAACCCTTCTCTGCAGAGAATAGCAATCAGAATTTCTGCTTAAATGATTTTCATTTCTTAGCATCTGTTCACTTCTAGAATACAAATCAACACCAGTGCATTCTCCTCTGATATGTCTTGTTTGAATTTTTAGCTGAAGAGAAAAATGGAGGCATGGCATTATTTTGAGCCTGCATGTGCTTTGCTCTTGATGTAAAACAGTGAAACCCACAGACTGCAAGCTTTCGATAGGCAGACCTTGCCCCTGGCTGTGCAAGAAGATATTTAGATGTGCAGATCATGAAGAATATTTGTGGTCTTTTAAGGAAAGATTACACTGGGTAAAAATGAGTTTGAAAATTGAAGCTTGCTATGGTTTCTTTCTTAAATCTAATAGATGCCTGGATAAAGGGAATTACTCATAAGTAGGAAGTAATGTAACTGGTTCGAATTAGATTTCAAAGGCGAGGGTTACGTTGGTCATTTAAAACCTTGGATTTCTCACCACCACCAGAGTCAATAAATAGCAGTCTAACACAGGGTTCTGGCAAAGTACTGTCTGCTATGTAAAAGGTCTTTTGCAAGCTAAAACTGAGTGATTTGGGATCAAATTTAGCATCTGTGGCTTGTGCTGGAGTAGTACATGGGAGGAGATGACTTGTTCTCACCAGCATGGGATGCTTGGAGATGCTGCTGAAACGGAGCCATTGTTTTATTTATGCATGTTTTGACTTGGCCTTCAACTCTGAGTTGGAGAGTGTAGGTCAGCTGCACCGGTGAGGCTCTGGGTTCTGAAAGATTGCCAGTTTGTCCCAGTGCCTCTTTCCAGTACCCTTTGGGCTTCATTAACAGTCTGCTTGCTGGCTCCCTTCGGCACAGAGACTATTAGCCATCTGACACTCATTTGCCCAGGGGCAGCATGTTTGCTCAGTAAATGAGGGAAATGGGTACCAAGTACGTTACATCTTTCCAAAGCTGTTATAACTTTCCTACCATCACCATCTTTACTGTTAATCTGAATATTTGATATCAACAAAATCACAGTAGACGAAATAACATTTTCAATTCCAACTGGATGTGATTGCTTCCAGGATACTGCCAGGCAGTATCTGAAGACATTTCTATCTGAATACAAAACCTGACCGATAGGAGAGGGAAGAGACTGCCAATGAGATTATGAAGTAAAATACTGGCAAACAACATTCTCTCTTATGGAGACTGGGGAAGGAGGAGAACAATTTATGCAAAATAAATACTTTTTTTTACATATTAATTATGGATTAAAATTTGTAGTTTAAGCAGTGGGATTTAATTTCTTAGCTGAATCAGATTTTATAGTTAAAGTCTGTGGAATAGACTGCATTTGGGATAAATATTCAAAACATAATTATTGCAAGAATTTAAACCAGAAGTGGGAAGGGGAAAAGGAAGGGGGAGAAATAGGAAACAACTCCTTGTAAGGCTCTGAGACTAGGACTTGTGTATTCAGTGGAGGGTTTTGTTTGGGTTTTGTTAGTTTTTTCAGTCAGTAATATGCACACTTTCTCTTCTGAGAAGTCAAGGATCTCTGACAGACAACCAGGGTTACCAAATGAAAACGTATCCTCTGTAGCACCCACCTTCTATTAAATTAATTCAACATCAAAGGGCTTTCACTGAGGATAAGTTTTCTTATGTTTTGCATGGTCCACATTTCATTCTGGTTCTTGAATTCTTCGTAGGGCTGTCTGCTATGAAGCCATTTATTGCCTTGGTAAAGAGTGGGGGCTTTTTGCTTAGAAAACATTTGTGTAGTGGTGGTGCCTATTAAACATAAAATGCTTCTGAGATACCCACTGGAAAGAAGATCCATGAATAAAAAACGAACCACTTAAATCAATACTATTACTTTTCATTCTCTGCTTTCTTAATCTTGCCTGTTGCTTTTATTCTCTTTATTAGCTTTCCATGATGGTGAAGCTTTCTTTTCAAAAGAGGCAATGTGGCCCTGTTATTCTCCATTGCTATGTTTCATCTGCAGCTCACACATTAATGCAGTAGGGATGTTGGGAGTTCCAGTTGCAGAACTGTGCATGCGGGTAGTTTGTCTTTCAAACATTGGGGTTTTTCCTCGCCCTTGCTACCACTTGGCTTTTTTGTGCTGTATCATCTTTTCTATCTTACTGCTTTTTATTATTTCATTTTATGGTATCTTACATAATCTGTAAACACAAAGTAAATTGATGGCTCCTGAATCAGAGGCTATTACAGCATTTTGCTGATTAGATGAGGTCTCCTTGCTCTCACTCAGATAAATCTTAAATAAGCCAAAGCACTTTGGGTGGAAATACAGTTTTAATAAAACTTACCCTGTGTCAAATTCCTGGAGATTTTTGTCTTTGTAACAACAGTCCTCATTGGGGTTATTAATGTAGAGTTATTAACTTTCAGATGTTCATTAAGGCCAAGTCTCATTCACTTCTTTTCAGTTTTCTTTTAGTGTTTTAATAAAATGGCATCGTTATATCTTTGTCACATCTGCACTTGTCTCTTATGTGTGGAGGATAGAGGTGATTTACTGTCTTAATTTCAAAAGTCCCAAATTTTATGCTAAATACAGTGGCCAGTGTTCATTGCAGCTGACAGACCTTTCCCAGAGGAAGGCTGGTTTGGTAATAACAGAGGAATGAGGACGATAATGAGAGTCACTGGGCTGGAGGAACGGGCATGTGTTAATGCTGGGCAAAGAATAGCAAAGTGAATAATGGCCAGCTAGTGAGAGTAACCCTCTAGCACTGACTTCTATTCAGACTAATTTTGTTCTTCTTATTCTTTTTGTTATCACAAAACTAGATTCTAATTTAGTGCATTCTCTTCCCCTTCCCTGTTAGCATGGAGGTGGTCACAGCTGGTGGTGGCAATGAGCCCACATACTGTACAAAGTCAGGGGAGGCTGCACTTCATTGCTGCTGTGCCCAGGCCCATTTAATAAAGTTTGAGAGCATGCAGCAGCAGTGTGTGCATTTTATGGTGATGACAGAGCCTCTTAGGCTTTAAATACACTTTATTTCCACTACCATGACAGAGTTTTCTTGCAGCTTGATGCTGTGTTTAAGGTTACCTCAGCATTTCCATTATAAGCCGCTAATTTCCAGGTATGGTGGTGTGTAGCAGCCTGCTTGTAGAGAGGACTTAGTGGGAAAGGATTTTGTCAAGATTAAGAAAGGGAAAAATTTCAACCCCTTCTATAGTTATGTAGAGTAAAAATATTGTAAGGGAAGAAAACCTCCGTGTGTGTGATTAAAATCATCTTAGGTGGAGTTTGAGGTATTTGGAATAAGAGGCATGTCCGTAGCAGAGTGGGAATGTGGAGGGGGTTGAAGGTAGAGCGGGACGGCGTTTTTCATTAGGTGAGGACTGTGAAGTTGTTGGCATTGACCCGGAGCAGTAAACACAAATGTTAGCAAGGCTCCTGCAGTGAGCAGGGGCTGGAGTGACTGTAATGCTGTTCTGCTGGAGTTCACCACCCCCATGTGCCAGGAACTGTTCCAGCCACAGGATCTCCCTGCAGAGCTGTTTCTCTGCATTGCCGTTTCCATTAGATGGGATTGCTGATGACCTCTGGCTCACCTGTTTGCTGGGGATTGTCTCTAGTTTGGAAGGGAAACTCTTGGATCTCTACTGGTGGCATATTTGTGACTTGTAATAAACTTTTCCATGACTGTGAACCATGTGCTTGACTAAAATGTGAGAGGAAATTAGTGGGACATCTGGCCTTTGTAAGGGTCGGACTTTCATTTTTACTTTCTTGACTAGAGTTTCATGAATTCTAAATTAATCTGAGTTGAGTGACCTTTTGACTAGGGTAAAGGCCTATCTTGCCTTTCTTTTTCTTTTCCCAATTCAAAAAGATTTCATGTCCTGCATCCGTGAAATTGTAATTCTACGTGGTGTGTAAGATGGTCATTCCTTGCTCATACACTCAGATCTAAATGCACAATAGTTGGAGGCAGTTTGTGGTATTAATTAGTGGAAATGGAAGACTTGAGTTAAACAGCTCTTAGTGAATGAAATCTTAATGGTTGTATCAACAGACTTCAAGTGCTGGGCTTGTGGACTGTTGTAGGAATTCAGCAGTGTCCAGTAATATTCACTTCCAAAATGAAAGTCTATTAAAAAAGAAGTACTGTCTTTGCATGACTTCAATTCTAAATCATCTGTATTAATTAATAATTTCTTATTTTAATGCAAATTAAATGAATAGTTGATTTAGAACTAATAAAGCAAATGATATGTCAGATTTTTAGAGTGAGAAGGGACTTCTGGCACTAGTGCTAAATAGACTTACATGTTACTCAGCGTCCAACTTTAGTCTGCCAATCAGACTTTGTTTTTCACATATTTTCTTAATAGTTTGCACATTCGGGGAATGTTTTGTACAGGAAACACTGTAAAAATATTAAATAGAGGTGATTCATCAAGATCTGTTCTGATTATTAACAAAGGCAGTATGTGTGACTATGTATGTGCATATGTATCTGTGTGTTTATGTGTATATTTTAAACCAGCAGGCCTTACCCACACACAGAATGTAATCACATTGTGGTTTTTTGGCCACATTTATGGCCAAGAAATGGCCTGTTTATTCTCCTTTTAAGTCCACAAATGGACTTAAAAGGAAAATAAATAGATATAAGCAAGATTGACAGTTGGGGTAAGGAATTCTAATACTCTCTGCCAGAGTTAGGGTCATCTTTTTCCAATGATGTAAAATTCATGGGTCTTCTGTTACAGTTTAAGTAGGCAGGATTTGAAATTACTGCACACTAGATGTGTAAGAGTTGGTTAAATGCAGAAGGGCTTATTTTACAGAGCTTACTTGGGACTTATATGATCCACCTTGAGTTCTGCCTAATTTCTCAAGTAAGTTGATTTCTGATTTGGATTTTTAAATTTTTTTTTTAATGTTCACCTTCTTACAAAATAAGGAAGCTTGATCTCAGCTTACCAGAATGCCATGAAAGGAAATTGGAACATGTTAGTGGATAAACACGGTGTTTCTGCTCCTGACTTTAGCCCTGGTTACTGTGATAACCAGTCAGGTGGGGAGAAACACTTCCAGAAAGTGACACCTTTTGTATATATATATTTCCATATTGCTACCAGCTATAACAAGAAAGTTTTATAAATTTGATTTATGAACCCATGTTGTGTGTGTCTAGGCTTGAAAGAGGAGCCCTCCTGCAAGCTAACTACCAGCACAGGTGCATGCTCCTACATACACAGTGCAAAGTACTGCAAAAAAACTCTAGAAACTTGAAAAAACATTGGTGTCTGATGAGAAGTCTCATGCTGATTTAAACCTATATTTGATTTGAATTTATTTAAATAATTGTGAGAGCATGTGCTACCAAAGCCACTTTACTTAAGACCTAATTGCTTTTAAGTCTTGAAGAACTCATCTTGTGCATGCATGTCTGCAATTCTAAACAGCTTTAAGGTAGATGTAGATTAATGATATGTCTTGAGGGCTCTTGCCTATACATGCACTTAACCTAAATGGATGAGTAACTGATTATATGAATGTTTCATTACAGAGAAACAGAGGAGAGTCTAAAGTTTTTAATTTAAATGAAGGAGGCTGGGACTGACTTTTATATGTGTCCAAATTGTATTCACACGTCTCCTTGCTAGGAGTCTGCCACTCATTTACAGTCTGATCTCATCCCTCTCCAGCAGGAGCAGATGGGGATTCTTGAACTTGGCCCAAATTCCTAGAAAGTCTCTGCACTGACATTTTGTAAAGGTGTGAGAGGAACTAGAAAGTTGGATGGCAGGGGGTGCAGTAACAGAGAATGGTACAAGGATGAAGCAGCAGTGCTTTCCTGCATGTCATTCAACCCTGTGGCAATGACTGTGAATATAGAATATCTCGGTGTGGCAGAATAAATGCTCTTCTCTTGCCATCTATGTGACAAATGACATGGATATTCTTTGCTTGATTGTTATGTTCCCCATTGCCCCCCACCCCAGCATTTAATTAGCTCAAAATTATCACTCTTAATGACATTCCCAAATTGGAATGTCCTGATACTTGAGTCTTTCACTCTCTCCTCTCTCGTTCAGATTTGTATGGGAATTTTGGCTGTTTTGTGGATATTTTGAGGCCCATGCTGAAGATGGGTCTGAAAGCCACATGCAGATATTTCCTATTCTTCTCTCACTGGCAAATACCTACCTTGTGGTCCTGGCATTGCTGCTCCCCTGCGGGGGAACCTGGGAAGGAAGGCTCAAATCCCAGGGGATTTTGAACAAGAACAGGACTGGTTCTGCTACCCATTCCTATCTAATGGAACAAGCAGAGATGAGTGTATTATTGGAAATAAAATAGAGGGGTAAAATTTGGGTTGTTATATTTAGTTACAATAACTTTAACATTTTCTATATGCAAACATGATTCTGCCTTTTTTTAAGAGGCAATTCTCCCTTGCAAGTCAGACTGGTAATCCCCTTTGCTCACAGCTTTTCTGATTGAGTTCTTGTTTGCCTCTTCAGGGGTTGGAGATTTTGTGAGCAATCTTACAAGCTCATCATTCTTACAGCAAAACATTAAAGGTAACAGTGAGTGCTTCTGGTGGAGTAATGTCTAAATACAAAATCCTCTTGCTTCTCTCAAAACATTAAATATTCACATCAGGAAAAGTCTGGAAGCTCTTCTTGAAAATGTGTGACTTCAGCCTCCATGCCAGCAAGATTTGTGTTAGAATGAAATTGCCATATTGTGTCTGATTGCAGTTGTCTCTATTTATTAGGTGCCTACTTGTGTGGTAGGCTTTTCAAAGGAGAGCTGAGCACATCTTTTGTTCACTAGTAGCATTTAATTAGTAGCATTATTTTAATATGTGGAAAACCTGTGTCTCTGCATGTGTGTAAAATTGCACACTAAGCTGAATTACTGCTTTGCAAATCATTTTCAGTTCGTCAACTTAAATTTGTTGCCCTTTTTCTTAAAGTTTCATTTTATCAGTTATTTATTCTACTGTTCCAACAGAAAAGTCAGATATTGTTAGTTCATGTATTTTAAGTCTCTGGGACCAGGTGACAGCATATAACAGAAGATTGAAGCAGGAAAAGGAATTACTGCTGGTAAGTGATTAGATGGATGCTACTTTTCAGTACCTAGCAAGAAAACTGGCAGATGTGTAGGCTGCAAACCTATGTCTGTTTAATGCACGCTGTTGGAGTTATCTGTCATACCCAGCTCAGACAAGCATGGACCAGTCTTGTGTGCATCTCTCAGTGTAGGAGTCCTTTGCTGTCTCTCATTGCTTCCCTCCCTCTTTGTCTTTCTCTGTGACAAAATAGCCAGCACTGAGAATGGATCATGTCAACCACCCTGCTCATATGAACGTACTGAGCCATCGTCCTCAGAAATTCCGCTGCAGCTTCCAGGCCTCTCTGGCATCAATGCAGTGCTGTGGTCTCCCCTTCAGGGTGCCCTATAAACGATGTGCAGTTTGTACCCAGCCCAAAGGCACTCCGGTCCCACAGGAAGCACGATGCCATTTGGCACTGCTGTGCAGCTGAAAGCTACACCAGAGAAAATGCAAGGGATAGTCCGCCTTTCAGGCTAAATATTCAAGCAGCTGCTTTTGAGCAGCAAGCCTGCCAGTTCTCTGGATGCAATGGATAATAGTATCCCTTGCTGTTCAGTCTCCTTCTGTGCAAGGACCTCAGCTGACATTTCTCCAAAAGCTTTTTACCCCCATTTTCAGGCCTGCACATGTGTTTGTGGTTTTCTTTTAAACTGTACGATACAGTTCCTATAGTGAATCTTAATTTACTTCTTGTCTGACAAAGGTCCTCTTGTCTGTTTTACAAGAAGCATATGCTGACATCCATTCAATTCTTTTCATCAAGTATTTGGCAGTGTAATTATATATGAAGATTTGTTCAGACCATACACCTGCTGAAAGATCTGGCCTACAGTATGTATTTTTCCCTGGGTTTGGATTTATTCAACACTTGGAAGATAACATAAATATGTTTGAGGCATAACCATCAGTATTCAAAATCTGCAATTTTTTATTTCACTCTTAACTATTGGTTTTAAATTTAGTTTACTTTATGAAAACAAAAAAACTATAACCCACACTTGCTAATGCACAGATTGTGTAAAGAATTTAGAAAGGCATCAAAAATGTCAAGTGCTAAATGAAACTTCACATTTTGGTGACTGTGAGGTTATTTGCTCATTACTGAAAGCTTTCTGTCCCTCTTGGATGGACTGGGCCTTAAGGGATCTCTGGAATAAAGGAGACTCCTTGGATCCTTGTCTTGTTGCTTTCTTCAATGTTAAATTGGGACCTAATAAGAAGAAATCACCTGGTATTTTCTTAACTTCTCATGGAGCATAGGTTTTAGTAGCAGCTGGTGAGTTAGACTTTCCTAACTCAGCCCTGGAAATCTCAGGGACATCTGGCTATGGGCATTTTATCCCAGATTCAGGTAATATGGCAGCTAACAGTAGTGCAGCTCTTTTACACCCACTCCTGCCTATGCTCTATGGGATTCAGCTTC
The DNA here is from genome assembly GCA_013390045.1 of Picathartes gymnocephalus. Classification (NCBI taxonomy): domain Eukaryota; kingdom Metazoa; phylum Chordata; class Aves; order Passeriformes; family Picathartidae; genus Picathartes; species Picathartes gymnocephalus. The sequence goes on along the minus strand of WEKY01040118.1, from coordinate 130,784 downwards.
AGTGGGTTTGTATGCAAAAATTGTAGATCCCACATGGTGTCACTTGCTTTTTGTGAGCCAGTTCTGTCGTAGGCGTTACTGTCTGTCTGTCTGGTTACCTCTAGAGGGAACAACATTTGTGTCATCTTGCACAGTGAATACACCTGGAGAATTTCTCTGATCAGTGACCTGTTTTATTGTTGTCTGAGCTCTGCACATCCGCGAGACTCAGCTTTTTTCTCTCCCCATTAACACAGATGCAGAACAGACGGATGTTTTTATGAAGTGGATGTGACATCTGTGTAGGTGGTCGAGAGCTGAGACTGAACACGGAGTCTTGGTTGCTTTGTGTCCATCTTTGCTGTCATCACAGTCTGTATTTCATAGCATATGGATGAGCAAGAGGCAGCAATGGGAATGGTGCTGGGGCAGCCTTCGGACCTTGTACACTTTGTATGTGATACAGCCACTTCTAGTGATACAGATATTGAAGAGCTCAGTGTTACTCCAGCTTCTACATCCTTTTTTCCCCTGCGTTTGAGCTTTTTAAGGAATAAGTGGCTGACGCACTAAATAAACCCAATAGATAGGACAAGCTCTCAAACAAAATTAAAGGCAAGACTTCTGTAACCAATACAAGGGCACATTGCCATTTCCCCTTTCCATTAGCTGGGACAGAGCTGGCTTTGCAGCAACTGGATGTCCTTGTACATGGGGAGCAGTTGTTTTTGTAGCAGCTGCCAATGTGAGACCGACTGGGTCTTTGGGAGGGTATGAACTGGTGCAGGACACCTCTGGCTTAACTGGGACAGCTGTGCTTGTCACCTGTCCAAAAACAAGAGGAAACGTGTTGGGGGAGAGTGGGAAAGTCCTGTGCATGGGCAGCTGTGAGAGTTCCAGCTCTGGGATGGCAATCTGCCACTGCAGCTCCTGAACACAGTGGGTACAAGGTCTCTTATGGGTCACGGGAGATGCCCTGCCTGTCACTTGTACAGAAAGTGACAGAGCCACTACAGATGCTTCTTGTTCAGTACTTTCACCTTTTCTTGGTGAATATGCAGTTTACTCGGGATTTTTAATGCTAGCATCCAAATTGTTTCATTTAGTGATTCTCTGGTTTCTAAGAAAACGCTTTGCAGGTCTCCATCTCATTAATGCCTTTATTCAAAGTGGTGATCCAAGCAGGACTCTAATAATAGAGTTTAACACTGTTGCTTTTAATTTGAGAACTGCATGAAGAATGGTGTCAAATTAAAATACTTAGTGTTTTGTGTGTTACTCTTTGTAGTCTGAACCCTTTTTGTGAGAAGTGGCATTAATTTTCTACAATTCTGAGAGAAAGGAAATGGCTATCTATTTCCAATTGCTACTGGTTAGGAATGTGATATGTGTGTAATGCAAGAGAAATTGATTAGACTCATTAATGACGTGAAATGAAAATGTCAGAGTATAAAAATAAGCAACAGAGTCATTGCATTTTTTATTACACTTTTGCCTTGGCTTTTGTATAATTGAAAAAGGATCATACACACAAAAAGAAATCTTGCCCTCAAAAACATCATCTGAGAAGAAAAAAGCCCTCTCAGTTATTGCAATAAACTGATTCCCAGAAGATTGGGGAGTATGATTTGTTGGAATAATTGCATGCAAAAAATATATATAGGGGAAAAAATAGAAGCAATATATATTCTGGTTTAGAATCACAATAAGAAAACTGGGTTGCATCTCAACATGAGCACAAGATTGTTTTCAGGACTGGCAGAAGCAATGGAAACACTTCCAAACAGATCCTAGTGATTCCATGCTTGGAAGATGTGGAAGGAAGTAAATGTTCTTATTAGTGCATTATTTTCTTTAAATAAGCTGCAGTGCCTTGTTACAAGAATTGAGACCTTGCTTTAATAATTTAAGACTTTTTTAAGACTAGTATCTGATGTCCAGACCCTTCTCCCTTTACCTTACCACTGAAGTGCCATCACTGGCTGTTAGTGCTGAATCCTTCTGTGCTGCTGAGAGCCATCCAAGTACTATTTTTGCATAATGGCATATTGAATGGCTTTCCCTGCCAGCCTACCCTTTCTTCCCGCCACAGATTCTTATCTCCAAATTTGGGGCCCGGAGGTTTGGAAGGGAGAGGAGCCAGGAGCTCTCTGTTCCAAGGGACTCTCTCCTGAGCCTGTGACTTTGTGGTGGGAAAACAGAGGGAAGGAGAGGTTTGTGCCCCTCTGCCATTGCAGGGGCATTTTATGACAAGCTTGTAAAAACTGGAGAGGTCAAAACCAGGCTTGGTCAGTGCAAGGCAGGAGAGAAGAGCTCTCTCTGGGAACAGAGTGGTCTCTTCTGTATGGCAGTGGGAATACCTGCTGCCTCTCAGGGCCCGTCGTGGAGATGATGGCCTCAATGAGAGCATTGCAGGTTTTCTCATGAGCTCTATGGTCTCCTCCAGATGTGCTAAAAATATCTCTTGCAGTGGAGATGAAAAAAAAAAACCTGGTGAACAGATTTTCAAATTTCTGCTACATTTGAGTCCTGCTCTAAGGAAATTGTTAATCTACCTGTTTATATCTTCTGCTGTGTTAGCAAAGGCTCAGCTTGGTGCTCACATCAGAACTTAACCAGCCAGTTTGACGTTCTGTATATTCATTAGCATTAAATGTCAATGTCTGGGGCTTAAAATCAGATGAACAACTGGGTTTAAATCACATCTTGTTTTGGATTACGATCAAGAATGAAAAATTATAGCTCAAGAACTTCTTTGGAAGGAGGAGTCTTCAGGGGTGTGTAGGTGCTACAGCTTGCCCTAGGGCAGGGAAGGGATGAGGGGCCTCTTGAAGTTCCTTCCAGCCCAACTTTCCATGTTTCTACAAAAATGTGATTACAGTGGTTGCTGGCTGTGCAAATTGCTGTAGATAAATTACTTTGGGCAACTTGTGTGTGTTTTATGGCTGTCTCCATCACTGTAGTTGTTGCAGTGTTCCGTGGGAGCGGCGTTACAAGTACACCTGTGCGGGTCTGCAGCATCGTGTGCTGTGAGCGAGGGCTTCTCCAGGCCACTGCTCTCCCCAGCACTTCTGTATGTGTGACTTTGTGGAGACCTGCAATATTAGTATTGCCCAGATGCCCTGAGGAAGATACATTGATTTTAGTAGACTGGCTCTAGCTCATGCCAGCTGAGAGTCTAACCTGATGCTATTTGTAATTTTACTTTGTCTCACTGTGTAATCTCAATGTAAAAATTTGAAATCTTGAATACATGGGTCTAATTTTCCATGTACACCTAATTTCTGAGCTCCTTAATTCACAGTCACAATCTGAGCTGTGTATAAGATAGCCTTTATGTAAGACTGCAAATACTTGGGTATTAAAAAAAAACCCACCAAAATAAGGAAACCCCCAAACCAATCAAAAAACCCCACAATCCCTCCCCACGCCCAAAAAAACCACACAGAAAACAAACAAAAACAAATTGAAACGTCAACTGCAACAAAACTACCCCCCACAGAACCAGACAGTAAGAATATCAGGTTGATCACCTGAAAGAGTATTCTAAAACACTGTCTTGACATTTTCCATGTATTTAATACTGGGAACTCTCTGTTCCAATTTATTTTTATACAAGTGCTCTGGGAACTCAAACAAAAATGTTTCAAGTATTTCCACACAGATTTATTTTAGTAGAATTTATTCTGAAACTCATTTTTGTTGAAAAACATTACTGGGCCAGATTTATCCCTGGAGTAATTGCCATTGAATTTTAATAGCATTGCAGGAAGGGTAAATTTGGCTTGTGTTTAGTTTATAACACAGGAAATATGTACAGCTACAGAACGTCTTTACCCAGGGCATGGTACACAAGGGGAAAACATGCATGGTTCTATCAGTACTTTGTTAATTTAATTGTAACAACAGATGCAGCATTTCATTTATTTGACCAGCTCTGGGGCCCACAATGTAAGAAGAACAGGGACCTGCTGGAGTGAACCCAGAACAGGCCCAAAGATGCTCAGAGGGCTGGAGCACCTCTGCTGTGGAGACAGCTCAGACAATTGGGGTTGTTGAGCCTGGAGAAGGAAGGCTATGGGGACATCTTAGAGTCTATTCCAGTACCAAAAGTGGCTACAAGAGAGCTGGAGAGGGACACTGGACAAGGTGGAATGGCTTTAGACTGAAGGAGGGCAGATTTAGATTAGGTATTAGGAAGAAATTCTTTACTGTGAGGGTGGTGAATTGCTAGAATAGGTTGCACAGAGAAGTGCTGTTTCCAGCCCTGGAAGTGCTCAAAGTCAGGCTGAACAGGGTTTCGAGCAACCTAGCCTAGTGGAAGGTGTCACTGCCCATGGTAGAGGTGTTGGAACTAGATGATCTCTTAAGTTCCCTTCTAGTCCAAACCATTGTATGACACTCAAAGTCTATGTTTGTTTTCCCCACCTACAACACTGAGTGAAAAGCCTCAGACCTTCTTGAAATGTTAAGCAGTTTTGCAACTTCCTCTCTCTCTGCGCCTCAATAATCTAGTATTTTTGCTGATGGCACTTCGTTTTGAATCTGTGAGATGTCTTCCTTTCTGCTTACACCAACACCTGTTTCTTCCTGTGTTCGGAGAAAGAAAAATGCCACAAGAAAGACTTTCTTCCTCTTTTTCTTCTTTGTTTTTTTTTATTCCCTCCTCTTCTCCCTTTTTAGGATACAACATGCTCAGAGTTAATTTAAAAATGGAGCTCTATAGGAGGTGCAGTTTAGGCACAATTATGTTCAGTGGCATTTGGTATATATTCAAGAAAGTGCTTCCATTAAAAGCATTTCTTAAATTGGAAACCAGAGTAGTAAACTAGTGAATGCTACTTGTGTTTGGTGGCCTGGAAATAACAGAAATATTTCTACTGGTATTTCCAGTGGTGCGGTTTAGGTTGCTTTCAAACAGAAATTTGTGCCTCTTGTTTAACCAGGACACACAGAAATGGGATGTTTCCAGTTGTGTTATGGGTAGTGGTATGTGACCACATCTGTGGCTGGGGAGAGCAGTAATTCTGCTCAAGAGCTTCCTTTGCCTGTGTGGATGTCCTGGCTCCAGGAGAGGAGTGGCATCTCTCTCACTGTTGGACTGGTTCTGTGCACCAGTACAAGCACTCCCAAAATGTGTTCATCCCATCCTCATATAAATGTCGCCAGTAAGAGAGTAATGGAAGGCTTTGAGTTGGAAGAGATCTTTGAAGTTCATCTAGTCCAATGCCCCTGCAGTGGGTAGGGGCATCTTTCACTTGATTGTGTTGCTCAAACCTCCATCCAATGTGACTTTGAACACTCCAGTGATGGGGCATCCAGAGCTTCTATGGACAACCTGTGCCAGTGTCTCACCACTTTTATCATAAAACATTTCTTCCTTGGTGACCTTTCTCTCCATTCCTTTAAACAGCTTGGCTTCCAGGTGTGAAAGCCCTTTTCTCTCTTTAATTTTCCCAATCTTTGGGACTTTCCACAGTTGCTTAATGGTTTACTCACCTTCCTGTACAGGGAGGAAGGGTCTTCTTTTGCTCATGTGTAGCGGGTAGGAGGGAGTTGTTCTTCAGTTCAGCCTCTCTCATGCTGTAGATCACAGGAGCACATTGCTCTCATTATTTAGATCACTACTTCAGACTGACAACATTAACAGCACTTGCAGTCATTTTGTTATCTGGATAATTAATCCACAAGGTATTCCACACAATGTGGTGAATAATACAGGAAATGATTAAACTGAGTATTTTCCATGGGTTTGCATCATAGTGTATGTGAAACTGGAAGTAACTGGCATGCTGGAGATAGGGTAAAAAGCAGTGTCAGGTTGGATTTGTTCAGTATTGCTGTAGTTTATAAAATTTGATCTGCAGTTTCTAACTCTTCTGATTTTTGAAGGGACCTTGCCCATTGCTTAAAAAAATCTAGATTCTTTGGAATTCTCATAACCGCAGGGTGGAAGGTGAGAGTGTCTGGAAGCTGCTTGAGAGTGATGATATTTGACTTCAGTGCTGAACATAGCTGCTTTGATTTGCCCTCTGGATAACCATGCTAATGCTATAAGGAGCTTGCTTTCCCATTTTAGCTGCAGCAGTTAAAGGCCTAAAGGTAGGTGACATGAAAGCTTCTATAAATATGTATGTTTTAATCAAGCCATTGTTTATAATTAGGTAATAATCATAATGGTATAAATAAGGGTTAGAGTGGGATGTATAAAAAGTCTAAAGCAAGAGAGAGACAAGTGGTTGATGTCTTTAGTTTTTAGGTGAGATACTGGGTAGGATGAGGAGACGGCAGTTGCAGCTGAACAATGCTGATTCATCTGATGTAAGGAAGGGTAGGATAAGGTGTGAGAAATTGGATGAAATTCTTGTTACCTTGGCCTTCTGTGTCTGCCTTACTCATTTAATATAATGTCTCCTCCTGCTTCTCAAGCCACTTGTTGAAGTAATGAAACTGCCCCATGGGAGGTTTTTGGAAAAGGATATTTAAAAGACATGTTGAGAGGTTTTCTACTAAATGGATGTCAGCACTTTCTAGTGATAGAAAAAAAACGTGGATGGGGTAAAAAACTCTGAAATCTGAATAGATCTCTTTTCCTGATAAAGTCTTTGCTGTAGCCTTTACAAACTTACCCATCTTGGCTCTACTATAAAATTACTAAGAAATATGTTACCTTCCTCCTAGTGAGAGTGGTACTTCTGAGGGTGAGCAGGCACATTTGCTGATATGCACTTCAGTAAAGCTGCTGTTACTGTGTGGGTAAGTTCATCCATTGATTTAAGACTTTAATGGTCTTACTGTAATTTTTTTATCACTGTGTGAATTTAACTAAACATTGTTTTCCTGGAAGCACTGTGTTTTCAATGGTAGTAAATGTTTATGTTGAATGCAAGCCATAGGAAAGCACTGAGCACAGTAGGGTGCAGATCAAAATTAATTTGCAGACATACACTTCCTGAATCAAAACCTGCACCCCTGCCTAGCCACAAAGACTTGCTGTTTATTCCACCAGGCTCTGAGGTGTATGTGTAATTAAGTGTGTTGGTAAGAGGGAAATGGCTCTTGAAAAGAAGGTGTTTCACCCAAAACTATGGGGTGGTGCCATGCTGGTGGGCTCTCATGGGGTGGCTGTCACCCTGCTCAAAGGCACATAATACTGTATCTCATGCAGCCCAATTTGCAGCAGACAGGTTAGTAGTGCTGGCAAGGTCCGGTTTGGGGATGAAGGTGGCTGCCAACATCTTTTTTACCTGGGAAATCAACTAAACAGTTACTTAAAATGTGAGCGGGATGTTACCTTTGTGTGAAAGATGAGCTGACAGTTGTGTGTCTCTCTGTAAGGAGCCAATGCTGGCTGAGCACAGTCAGTAAAATTTGCAAAAGTTCTACTATTTGTAAGTCCTAAAGACTTTGGTTTCCAGCAAGATAGAGTACATAAAATGGGGATGATGATTCAGAGCACAGTGACTCTCTCAAGTGTGTGTGAACAGTGAGGTTGCTCTAATTTTTGTTCCAGTTGCTGTTTGCAAAATAAATGTATAACATGGGGTCTAATGAAACTCAAATAGAATTGATATTTTGTCATTTCAGAGTTACTGGGATTCTAATCCTTTCATACAAGTTGTTCTATAGGGTTGAAGGGATCCGAGTCTCTGTACTAGCCAGTTGTGCTTTTGCTGTTCCCACTCTGGAATAACTTTGCTTGATACTGATACAGATAGAGCCATGTGCTGATTTTCACTAGTACATTGCACAGAAGCTGCAATCTTAGCTGACTGTGCCTGTCTCTTCTGAGGGTTTTGCTTCCTTGCAGGGCTGTTAGCTCATGCGGGTACAGCACGAGCTGCTCTTGAGTTTCTCCAGTGTGAGGAGCTGGGACTGGCTGGAGCAGAGTGTTGTCTGCTGGAAAGATCCTTAAGATGCACATCCGGATGAGCAGACACTGTGTTCAGCCCATATTCACCATCTTCCTTTGCCAGTTGCAGTGTGGTGCCACTGGTATCTGTGGTGTTGCTGTTCTCAGCAGTGCTGGAAAGGTGCAGGCAAGAAAACAAGATGTTACTAATGACAAATCTGTGCAGGGGAAGGCTCCTGGGTAACTTCTGATAGCCTGGTAGCTTTCATAACCAAATGCCTTTCTAAACTGGAAGTGGATCCTGTTGCTGCCTTTGTTGTGTTTCTGTGCAGCTTTTGAGATCTTTTGTGGGGATCAGTGGAACAACATCCTCTGTGCAGGCAGGCTGCTGGGTTCAGTGTAGCAAGTCAGAATCCTGTGTTTAACATCACATATCTCGATGATATGAAAAAAGTTATGGCAGGTTTGTTAACATTCACATTAAAGGATGACTATTAACATTCTTAGATGAAGTGGAACTTAAACGTAGCAAACGTTTGCTTCAGTCTTAAACAACCTGTTAAACTCACGTTGGGGAAGTGGCTGAAGGTGCAGTATTTACACCCAGCTGAGCACTGAGGCTGGTGAGGAATACATGCTGTTTTAAAGTGGACAGATTTTGATAAATGGGTCTCTGTCTTATTACAAACATGCTCAAAAACAACGTGCTGTATTCACCAGTGGGATAGGAAAGCCCTCAGGCTCCCAGCTCTCGTTCTGGTTTTTCAATGTGGATTTTTGTCTTGGAGTCATTTCTGAGAACATATTTACTAGTGTAGCTTAAAAAAGCATGTTTAATGTGTCTCTTTTTGTTGTTGAGATGATAAATCCACAGACAAATAAAAAAAATCACTGGGGACTTTGGTAATAACTTGGGAAGGAAGAAATTCATAAAAATAAGCTTGGGGTGAGAATCACGTCAATCCTTTAGGCATGAAACTTCTAAATCCCTGGCGTTTGTTTTGCAGCACCAAGAAGTTCACAGCCTCTGTGTTATTAACTCTAACATCTTTCTAAATTTTATTCTGTGCATCTCTTAATCCATAACTTTGTACCTTATTTTAAACATCATCAGTTTAATTTTCTAAACTTCATTCAGCAAATTACCTGTTTGTATTTTACCTCTTGATTCTAAAGCAAGCATTTCTTCAATCCTAAAAAAAAGAGTGGTTAACATGAAATGGTTCCAAAATGTCTGACAAAATGCTGCCTATAATAGAACAAAGCATAGTGTTGTTGTAATTTATGATGTTTCTTATTGATTTGCTCATCCAAAAAAGCCTGTCTTGCTCTCTCTGCACTTGGTATCCAGCATGTTGTCTTGTGCTGACAACCACAGCTTGTTCCAGAGTAATTTAAGGCTCGGCAACTTGCTCAGCATCACAAATCCAGTTTTTGGTAGAGCTGAGAATAGAGTCTCTCTCTTCTGTCAGGGCTCAGTTCCTCACTGTAATTGTGAGGCAGCTTTCCTACTGACTGACTGAGCCTCTGATGTGACCAAGTTTGTTCTAATGAACAATGCTACTTCAAATTTTGATGAATTCCCCTCATTGAGTAATTTTTTGCAGTTTTAAAACATAATTCTGCAGTGAATCGTGGCAAAATATGATTGTCCAATTAAAAAAAAGAAGCATATGTTAATATTCTACTTTTCAGTCTGGAGTTCTCCACTACTTGTTAAGCAAGCAGTTGTGTTGTAAGATGATAGACAAGCTGTGGTGTGTGTAGGAACTTGAGCAACTTGGGTGTCATGGCACTTTGGTCTGTTTTACTCAGGTTTACGGGACTAGTAACAGGTCAAGAATTTACAGTAAAGGAAAGGGGCTTCCACCTCCTTTTATTTTTTTAGAAACAGTGCTCACATTTCCACACCACCTTTCCCGCAATGAGGTGTAACCCCAGGAATTAGCAATACATGGGATGCCTACATAAACATCAATTCACCTTTCACCCTTAGTCATAAAGAAAGTTCTTCTAGTGAGTCCATAACATCTTTGCAGGTTAGGAAATCATGGAGAAAATTAGTAATTAATTTAGTGATAGGAAGCATCAGAGGCAGTGCTTGTGGGGTGTGACAGGGCACAGTGTGTCCACTGGAGTGCTGACTATTTGCCTGTGACTATTTGTTGGAGTGCTTCTGCTTGCAAAAAAAGGGGTGTGCTTTTTTAAAGTCTTGGAGGCCACATGTGCTCCTGGAATTGTAATTACAATTTTTCTGTGGGTTTTTGTTTGTTTGTTTGTGGGGTTTTGTTGGTTGGTTGGTTTTTTGTGTGGGTTTTTTTTTTTTAATAGCTCATTCAGCTATTGAAGGAGATCAGGAAAAGGATGACAGAAACTCCCCTTGCCATTTCTTCCTTCCATCTACAAATATCTGAGACAGTGAGATGATATCCTGCTGAGGACACTGCATGGTGACATTTTTAAGGGGTCCTTAACATGGAGTTTATTGCCAGCACAGGAAGTTTGCTTGCCTGAAAGTTTCCCTCTTTGGTTGCAGGCCCAGCAGGTGCTCAGAGCCCCCCAAGTTGTGTTTTCAGCAGTAGAACAAAGAACAGGGCTGGCTTCAGGCATGAAGAGGTGTGCAGCTGGCAGTGGAGGTTATGATTGCCTATCAATAGGTATTCATCTTATTAATTAAGCTGCTGCTGTAAAACCCAGCTAGAGGACAGCTTTTCAGCCTGCCTGTTGTAAAGTAAGCTGAGTCACCTGTGAAACGATGTTAAATAAGAGGGGCTCCAAGGCTTGTGAGGAGGCTTTTTTCAAGCCTTCTTCTCTTGGGGCTGGCAGCAGCCTTTTTCAGAGATGTGGCTGCTGGGCTGTCTGTCTGTGAATGAAAAATGGCATTCACTTCTCTGGAAGCTCTGTGGGCAGCTTTTGTGAACCTTGACTAGGGGAGCCAAGCTGTGACCTCACACTGCTTTTGTTCCTCAGCTGTAGGCATGTTATGATAAAGACTTTCAGCCCCTTTCTTGGCTCTACTGAAGTCTTGTTTTGCAGCCCTTCGGTTTTTGGCTTCTTTAAGGTTTTTCCTTATTTTTGAGCATGAAGAGGCAAGAGTATGCACATTTTATTTTCCTTTATGAGACCACTGTGAACTAGTGTATGACTTTTTTGGGATGCAGGTGGTTTGTTTTAACCATTTGATGGAGATCCTTGTAGTGCCTCTTTGGACTGCTGAGAATTTTTTTCTTGTTCAAATTACATACTTCAGCATTCTTGCATTTCAAGTTTAGGTCCAGTTCAGTTCCACTTCTGAAGGACATGAAGTAAGTGAGCTGCCCTCTCTAAAGCCCTGGAGAAGGGTGTGAGGAGCAGAGTGGGGGGTCCTACAAACTCGAGATCACTCTCTTCACAAGTGCTGCTGAGGAAGGACAGTCTGAGACTTTCCTCCAGGTGGTGTCTGAAGCAGCAAGGCAACAATTGTAGGAAATTCCTTTCCTGCCACCAGTTCACAAGCTCAACAAACAATCCCTTTGTGGTGGCATTGGGGTCACCTTTCTAGTTTCTCACTCTTCTTTGACAGAAAACATCTAGAAGCAGTCCCATGTCACTATACACAACAAATTGTTCTGCCAGAGTATGTGCTAAAATCTCCCTTGTGCTCGTGCTGAGCTTTTGTTTTAGGTATCGACATTATGGGCTCTTCATTCCAGGGAGGCTGAGAAGCCAAAGGCAACTCAGTTGTGTGGGTAACACATCAATCCTGTTCAGATGCAGGCTTGTTTCTTTAGAGAACAACGCCCTTCCGCCTGAGCAGCGAGGCAGGCTCTGCTGCCCTTTCATGTGCAGCCTTCTGGCTGATCTCAGCCCTGCCCTGGTGCCACAGCTTCCTGATTTATGAGCTCGCAGGAGAAGCTGCTGATTGTAGCTGCTCATCAAGAGCACCAGTGAAAAGTCACCAGCTTTGATAGATGTGACTGTCAGGTTTTTTCCATTTTTATTTTCTGTAAATTCATGCTTTTCAGACTTCTCATTCTTCCCATCAGTGAGCAGATGATGTTCCTCTATATGCTCTGTGGCATGTCATGTTCTTTGCAGGACGCCTGTTGATCACTGTTGCATTTTAATAAAGTCATGTGTATCAGGCTTGGCTGTCCTAAGCCCACTCGAATGTTCTAGGAGGCTTGTTCTGGCTGCCATACATTCTTAAACGCACTCAATCCCTTTAAACCATTAGAGCATCGTGCTTTTGGTTAAGGTCAGGAGTGGGGTGTGGAACACCCTTTTAAAAAAATTTCTTACTCTACCTCACTTTTGGAAGATTGGTCATCAGTTTTACTGGTGTGCTCATTTTTGCTTTTTCCTTCTGGTCTTGTTTTCCTTCCTTTCTAGTGGTTTCTTTTTCCACTGAGTTGCAGTGCAGAGCCTCATACTAAAATGTATCTCTGCCAGCTGAGAGTGGATTAAACAGGTCTGGGCAAGGAAGGGGTGTCACTTTGTGGACACAGTGCAGGCTGGAATGTGGATGTAGTTGCCTGAGCCAAGACTAACTCCTTGAGGTGAAGGTTTTATTTCTTTCCTGTGATTAAGCTGGGAATGTGTTGGTTTGGAGCAGCAGTAGGTTTAAGGAAATTATTTCTTTTTGTTTCCTTTTGTCTGTTTCTAGGAAATCTCCCTGTGTTAAGAAATCAAAACAGAGTCTAGATGCTTACTCTGAGCCATTTGTCACCAAAGAGGAGGAAAAAAGGCAATCTTTGCCAATGCTGATTTTTCTTTTTTTTTTTTTTTTTTCCTCCTAGGGAAAGGGTTTCTTCCTAGAAAATGAAACTAACTTGAGTTGTTGAGTTGGCAGGTAATTGATATATATCTGCCCGGTCTGAAGAAGTACTTAACTTTTACATAACTACCTATGAGTCTGTTTAGGAAGCTGCCAAGCTGCAGCGGACTGTGTGGTTTTTATTATGCCAGTGTTTTTAAACTTGTTGCAAATGGCCTTCATTTCTGGGTGGTTAGAATTCCTTTTAAGTTGTCATTCAGACAGCCCCAGAGGGGAGGGGAGCTGTGACAGCTCAGCAGATCGTGCTGTGCCCTAACTCCAGGCAGGATGCTGCTGTTCCCTAAGGCACAGCACGTGGCACGGAGCAAAATCTGGTTCAGCAGCCCCGCTGTGCTCCTTTGGCAAGACTGGGGATTTACAGCACCGGAGTAACTGAGGCAACATGAGAAACACTTTGCTTGCTTGGTCTCATTTTTGATGCTGTAGCTACTGAATGCATAACTATCTGATTAATGCAGAGATTTTAATCTTCTGACCCCCTTGCAAACACTTATTAATTGCACTCATATATTTTAAATTTGCAGAACTAGAAGGGATAATTACGATGCTGTAATTTGGTCTCTCCGTGCAGCTGAACACAAATCTTCTACTAAGTCGATGGTTTTATTCCAGTCACTTTAAAAGTGTGCTCCTTATTTAAGGAATTTGTTTTTTACCCTCAATACCCAGTAATGAAAATTTCTCAAAGCATTGTCAGGCTTGTTGCTTATATGATTATTAGGCTGGTATTAATCTTCACTTTTTAAAAATCAAATGAGCAGAGCTGTTAGAACAGCCTCAATATAGGGCTCATTCTCCCACTTACAGATGTTCCTCTTCCATTTGCTTTATAACTTCTTGATTTCTTTATAACATAGAAAACTTTGTTCGCTGTGCCGTTTGTTTGCTGTTGTTTGTCATGTTTACAGGGTTGCTAAGTAACCTGCCTCTTCTCTTGCTCCAAATTTTTTCACATATATCAAAGGTAATTTTAACCTTTTTGGTTTATATCTGATATAAACTTCTGCCTGGTTGGATATTTGTCAGGACCCTCCATCATCATCATCCTCACTATCATTACAGCATCTAGAAGAAGATTCCTGTGCCAGGTGAATGACTTACATCCTTTGATCCTGGACATTGTTTGGCCTCACTGGGACACACATTAGTCTCTAATCTTTCTCTCTTGATCATGTGAAGAAAATACAGAACAAATGGAAAAACAACCATTATCAACATGTTTCTCTCTTCCCTGGAAGAATCTTGTTAAAGTCCTGTGAACTAGATTTTAAGAACATTCAAGATATACCAGTCTCCTTTTAGGTGTCTCAAGTCAGATATTTGAAATGTTTCCACTCTCCCAATTGATAAGGGGCTGCTGGTTGCTCTGGATTTCCCCCTCTCCCTCAGAAATACCTGTTTAATGTTAAACCTTGTATATTTGAAGGATCACTGTCCTCTAGTGCTGATGTTTGCAGAAACAGAATGACTTAGAAGTAACACTCCTGCTAAAACTGTGGGGGATTTAGTATGTTTGCTCTTTCAGATTAGCGTTTTTGTATATAAACATGGATTTGGGTCAGTCTTCCCCCTTCTCCCTCCCAAGTTTTTCTGTTGTGTTCCTATTAGCAGGAAGTCCTTTACCACTGGGTGCCACTGTTTGATAGTTCTTAACATTTGCTTCAGTGAAACCCTCAAGAAACTCTCTCCTCACTCTTTGGACTTCCGATTTTAAATCGGGCACAGTTTTCATGCGGCATCCCATGTTTCAATGTAGTAAAATTTGATTAAAACAAACTTGCCCTGATTTTTAATTTAGTGGCCCACACTGATGGGTCTGCAACACTGACAGTGCACTGTAGCTGCAGGGAGTATAAACTGATCTTACTTGCTTTTCTGCTTTTAAAATCTCTTTTAAAAATGCCACATTCCCCAGAATTGCATATGAATCACTGTTGACCCATGTATAAATAAATTGCTTGTTCCTTTGGGGATTAATCTAGTTGCAAACTGTGCTGCTGAGTGCCTTTCCTAAGAGGCATAATTTCAATTATCATCTCCTGAAAATCATGTTACTGCACTGTTATAATTACCTGTGTAGTGTTTTGGCAAAAGTTACGTGTATATTCAGTTGTGTGCCTTTGCCAGTCATGATTTATTCCTTTCAAAGGACTGACAGAGATGAGAGGACAGCAGGGTGTGCACGACATGCTGTTGTTCTGCAACAAAAGGGCAAAAGCACTATAGTCACTTAGGGCCTTTTGGATGAGAGGTGTCCAAAACACTGGGTTTTCTCCTTGCCATCAGAATGGTTTTCCACACCCCCAGCCCTGTCTTAAGATTTGGTAATCACATGATTCTGAACAAAATGAATGTGGGGAATATAAAGTCTGTAAGAAACATATGCGAAATTTAGGAAAGACAAATGATATAAGATTCACAGTGTGTGTTATCTGCCGTTAGTCCCAGAGTGGAACTGTGGTGTTACAGAGGGTGGATCACAGACCAGGATTTAGAGAAGATGAGTGTTGTTCAGTGTGCTGCTCTTCATCCTGTGTCTGTCTTTTCTACTGCCTATATTAATAATTAGATGCTAAGTAGTTTGTTGCAGTAAAAGTCAGTATCTGAGCTTTGCCTGTGTTTGACAAAAAGAAGACCTTTTGGAAAGTATCCATCTTCTCCTCTCTTAGTATTCTTAAAGCACCTTGTGTGCAGACCTCTTCTTGCAGTAGGAGGGTAGAGGCACTTTCTGTCTTCTGCCTCTCATTATACAGCTGCATTGACACCTCTTCAGCATTTTAACTGAACAAGACAAGAAATAAATGCAACTATTTAGAGCTGATCCTTTCAGCTGGTTTGAAAGCCAGTGGCAGAGAGCTTCCTTGCAGATCTTGCAGCCTGAGGAACATTTCTTTAGGTTTAACACAGATTCCACACATTGAAGGTGTGAGGCTGTTCTTAAGGCTGTTTGTGTCTTCTTGCATCTCTTTTCCAAGTAAACTATAGATCAACAGGAAGGAGTCGTTCTGTCCTCACCAGCATTGCTCTCCAGGCCTTTGCCTCTCTGAGGGTCAAGGTTGTTCTCTCCGCACCCAAGACTTGACTGAACTTCAAAGCCCTGGAACAGAGATTGCCTGGTGCTGTTTAAATTGATTGGGAGCCATGAGCAGCTCTTTGCATTTGAGAGAATTGTAACAGTGTGGAGCACTGCCCCAGATCTTGCACTCTGCCTTCCTTTAGGTGTCGGTGCCAATGCAAACATCTTTAAATTACCCTCTTTTTCTGGTTTCTCAATTAGTGGATGTTTTATCTGTGCTTTGTTGATGTTACTCTCGGCAGTACTTAAGGGAAGAAAATGAGTGAGTGGGTTAGGTCATTTTAATATCCTCTAAAGTGACAACAGGAACAGCTTCAGGAGCCAGCAAGCTCTGCTTCTTTCCATATCCTTGACATCACTGAGGTTGCTTTGGGCTGCCCTGATCAAGTGAGCTCTTGTTGCTGAGAGAATTCTATGTGGTCTGTCAGCCTTTTGGCAGCCGTGGAACTAATGAAGCCATTAACTAATGAAGCCAGGATACCTAGTGTCAGGTGGGTGCTGTGAGTTGAACTGTCCTGGCATGGGATGGACAGAATTTTGTCAGCCTTGGGATGGGATGTGAGATTTTGAAATGCATGACAAGAAGCAGCAAGATTGGCCTTGCAGAAACACGTGGTAGTTTCTAAGATGCTCTTCTCTTTTATGTGTGGAGCTGTTAACAAAAGGCAGATGCCTGCTAAAGGGTTTAAAAGGCCCATGATGTTAATTTTGAAGAACAGTAATGTAGTAAGTAACCTGGTAACAAGATAGAACTCAGTGGGCAATCCCAGGTACCTGCTGCCCTGAGTGTGTTTGATTTTGAGGCAGGTGAAGACACTGCTCTTTGGATCTAGAAGCAAATTTCGTGTTGCTGGGAAGTTGCAGCCTTTTTGAACAAAGCACAAGGGGCTGGGAGGAATTGCAGCCACCATGACCTCTCTGGTCCTCCCCTCTCCCTCCACAGGCAGTCAGTCTAGCTGTGTTTTGCCATGACCCAAAGAGCATCCTCCCTTTCAGCCACAAAAGACTGTAAGAGTCAAATTCCTTTGTTGGTGTCTGGCTTGAGCATCTTGGCTGAGAAGAGTATTTTGTATTCTGTTTTCAGGAACTCTTACTTTGAATTAAAGGATGAACTGTGGGAAGTTATTAATGATATCTATAATCAAGGATTAATCAAGTAAATCTCTCTAGTCGAGTGCCTCTTACTGCACTCAGAGCATATAGATAAAGACGATAGCGGTGTGAGCTTTCATGTGCAAACAGTGCTGAGGTGGTGCCTGCAAAGCACACTCTGCATTTAAGTAGCTCTTTTGCTTTCTACCCAATCTGGCTGATGCGAGGTGGTGCTTGGTCGTTTAACATCTGAGAGATACATGCTTACTTCAATTCCTCTTGAAATTGGAAGGGGGAGAGTAAAACAAGATTTTTTACCCCAAAGAATGCCTTTGGGTTACTTGTAGCAAACTGCAAGTCTGAGCAGTAGTTTAAAAAGCTAAAAATAAAAGTCTTAAAGCGTTTGATGGCTTACATACAGCTCAGAACAGATGTTGAAGCTTTTTTTGAGAATAAAATCTTCAGGAGGTATTCAGTTTTTGAGCTAGTGCTCCTGTGGAAGATATTAGTTCAAGCATTTATTAAGGCAAAGAGGAAATCATGTGAATTTAGTCTTAATGTAACTTTTGGATCTAGTATAGTCTATTATTTTCATGTCCATTGGTATTTTTAGGCAATTATTTATCTGCTTTTAAGGGGCCTCAACTCTACCTCTGCTTTCACAGCTGGAAATAATTGTGGGAATCATTTGAAGGGTGAAAATACCATATATATGTGTAATAATATAAATATATGGTGTCTCACAGGAATTTTTATATTCAGATTCCATATGTAGAGGATGATTTCTGGTATGAAGAATATCAGATAGAAAATAACTGCAATTCCCTGAATGCCATATAAACATGAGAGGGTTTGGTTGGTCTTTTTTTTTTT
>WEKY01040118.1:89068-113069 GCA_013390045.1 Picathartes gymnocephalus | reverse complement strand
TTTTTTTTTTTTTTTGGGTACTTCCTCCTGTGGAAGCCATGGGAGCCCCATTGTAGGAAAAACACTGGCAGCTGCTGAATCCTTAACCTGGCATTGTTGAGATATCTGTTAAAAACACTGGTGTCTTTCTGTAGTTCTCTTTGTACACCTGTTTCCAGTGTTACTACCATTTAGGGACTTTTGCTGGGAAAAACCCTCTGTAGATAGAATAAAAAATAAATAACATTGGAAGCAAAGGTATCTGCCAGACACATTCTCCCAAATGTGACTCACGCTTCTGGCATGCTCCGGTTTGGTTCTATCTCTTCAGCAGGACCAACTTTTTAAGCGTCTTCTCTGTTTTCCTTGAATTTACTTGTGCTCCAAGGAAATTAAATGAGAGAATTGCAAGTATGTGACTGCTTGGTCTTGGCTCTTCAAGGCTGAGGTACCTATATGGTACTTCTTGATTACTCTAGGAGCATCTTTTTGTCTGGAAACATTAAACTTCTTTCTGGGAGGATAACTGAAGTAATTTTTCTACAGAGGCATTTTCTTTGTGTAGTGGGATGTTGAAATTGCTTTGCAGTTGTTTGAGGAGTTAAAATTCCTCTTCCATAAAGGATGCCCAATTTATTCTTTCTCTCTGTGGATCAAAATCCACATATACCGAGGAAGTTGTGGACAAAGACTGTGCGAGTTACTCAGACACGACAAGTTAAGGTAGATAAATGCTTTTGTGCTGCTAGTGCAGCAACAGCTAATGCAGCAAATGCACTGGGGAAGCACCTGCCAAATTAGTGGGTGTATTAAACTTGAGCCAAGCTCAGCTAAAACATCCCCTGAATCCAAATCTCCTTTATTTGGAGCAAGGTAGTGAGGAAACATAGCAATGGATTGTGCATTCTCAGTCGATCATGTAACAGCAGATGGTTAAAAGGAGCCTCTCAGATGCTCTTCAGGCAGCATATTTCTGCTAAGTGATTATTTGGGTTATTAATGTCCCACTGTAGCACCTACTGATGATCTGAAAGCAGCTTTATGGGCTGTGACTTTTGTGGTGATGAGCACTAGAGACTCATGGAATTAATAATGTTTGAATTGTTATTGCTTGAACATTGATTAACCTTGTTTAAGGACTTCTGAGGGATTCTGTCATCAAGCTTGACTGGTTTATTGGTGTGAGCCTGAACCTCAGAATGAAACTCTGGGGATAAACTGCTCTGCTCCTGTCTGCCCTTGGTGTGGTGAATCCTTTGTGCCTCAGTTTCCTTTTTATGTGAAACTTGCCTGTGCTTCTGTAAATGTTAGCTTTGACAGGGTGTGGGTAGAGATTACTTTTATCTTAATTGTAATATTACACAGTGACTGTGCAGGACTTTGTCGGTGGCCACCAGCCAGGCTGAGGTTTGCAGAGGGTGTGAAAGAATTCACTGAGTGGGAACTGGATGCCCTGTGTCGCTGGCTCTGTTTGGAAATCCTAGTTGAAGTCATTTGCAGCTTAATCACACATGGAAAGACTATTCTCTTCCCGGGGGAGTTTTTATTCATTCATGTTTGCTGCTAGTAGAGTTCATGTTACAGTAGGAAACCACGATTCCTGACCTCTGAGTTGAATATATGTTTTAAAAATAGTGATGGGACAGAAGAAAGAAGAATAAATAGACTTCACTTTAAGGGCTTACTCAAACCAAATTGATATGCTGCAAAATATGGCACCACACTTTGAGAAATGATTGAGTCAAATTGTTTTTCAAGGGCTTGCATCAAGAAAATTGTACATTGTTTATGGCAGTTGTAGAGTAATTCTGCGCTTTTCATCTTCACCTAAGCAAACAAGAATTATCTTGAAGAAGCAGCAGGTTATTTTTGGATTTACTTTAACTGAGAGCTGTTGATGGTAAATGGCTTTTAGAAGACTTGAGGCCCATCAGTGCAACAGAACTGATAGAGGAGTAAAGCAAAACAAATATTTACAGAGAAGGTTTATTTTGGGTGGAGGTTGGATATGTAATATTTGAGTTGTTTTAATTGTAATAAGCCTGACATGAACACTGAGGAAGTATGAAATGTTATGTCCTGATGTGAGAAAAGAAGATCAGCTGGTTTATTCACTGTCTGTACTAAAGAGAATAGACCTCTACAAATGTTTTCATTAACAGCATGGTGCTGTGTGGTGTGTGTTGAGGGGTTTTTTGGAGTTATTTTTGGTTTTTATATGGCATGCTTTGGAACAATGAGGGATTTGATGTGAGTTCAGCCATGGTCAGCTAGATGGGCTCTGGTGGAGGCTGAGGGACCTGGGCTGCCTCAGCCCAGAGCAGAAGTTTGGGGGGACCAAACAGCAGCCCCCAGTGCCTGGGAGGTGCTTTCCAAGGAAATGGAGCCAGACCCTTCACCAGAGTGCATGGCTGGAGCATGAGAGGCAACAGGCTGGAGTTGAAACAAGAAGTTCATATGGGTGTAAGGAAGAAACACCGTGAAGAGAAGTGAGGGGCCATCCACAGAGGCTGTGCAGCTTTGGGGAACTTAAGGGTCTTACTGGGAAATGTCCTGAGCAGCCTGCTCTGATCTCATAACTGTTCCTGTTCTGAGGAGCAGGCTGGATTAGAAGTCCTCCAAGCTTCTTCTGACCTGTTTTCCAATGATCCCGTGTATTCGGCATGTGTGGTGACAGCTGGTTGATTGAAGCAGCAAGGACTCTGAAGGGGTGACAGAAGTATTCCTGTTGCATGATCTGTGTCACTAAGAGGTTTCTGCCATGTACAGCAATCCACTTCCATAGTTTTGAACTGTGGACAATTTGTATAGTAGTTTCAGAGGTCCCTGTGAGACCTGACACCCCCACAAAATTCAAAAATTCTTCGTATGAAATTGCCTTGAAAAACTCCTGAAGGTGCCACCCTGAGAGCAGCTCACAGTGGTGAGCTGTTTCTCATTGAAGTTGCTCCACAGAAACTTGGTGTGTGAGATGTAGCACCACTACAACACAGGGTCACATCATCCATTCAAAAAAGAAGCTGAGAAGTCTTTGCCAGGTCCACTGGACACATTCAGATGCGGAGTATCCTTCTTGCATCTGCTGAAAACTTCCATGTTGTTTTGCTTCCTCACCTGTAAGCAGCTGCAGATGGGTGATGGAGGTACTGTTCAGTTTTAATCTACTGAAGTATTAAGTGAAAATCTTTCTGCCATATCAAGTGGATTTTGATCAGACCTGAACAACAATATGAGATATTCCTACTGAAAGAAAATAGTTCAGGGATTAAACTGCAGCTGAACGTAGGTTTTATAGCCCATGGGGTGAGAAAGAGAGGGAAGGGCTAGTAACAGTGGGATCTAAATTAAAGCACATATTCAGCTTTTACTGGAAAAAGCACGGCAAATCCCGGTGATTCTCTGATTTGTCTCATAGCCCTGTGAGTACACTGTGCACCATTCAGCTGTTCTGCCAGTCAGGAGATTGGAAGCCTCTCGCGTTTCCTTTCGTGTCCCATTGATTCATCTCTGTAAACCCACATGCTGGGAGATTATTTTTTGGGGTCTGTTTGAGGGGCCAACATTTCATCAAACTGACAACTGCAAATTCTGTGTGCAGCTTTCCACAACAGTGAAGAGAGACAGTATTTCCCAGAATGTGCTTTGTTTTGGATGTTGATCATCTTGTGAATGGTGCTTTTTAATGGAAAGGGGTATGAATGAACACATATAAATTATTTGAAAACCATCGTTTACTTGTCAGCTGTCAATTCAAAATGTTGTGATTTGATCTGTAGATAAATTTTCTGTAGCAGCATAGGAAAGTGCCACTTTCCCAAATTAAAGGTCAGTGGATTTCTGGGTATTTTCACTGGGTGAAATACGGCCTTTAAGAAACATTATCACTTAACTTTTTCTCCTCTGCTTTTCCACATGGAAGCTTTTGCTCGATACAGTTCAAGACTTGCTTATCCATGGAGGTGTTTTCCCCACAGCTTACATGACACTGACAGCACAAAATGAGACTCTGCTTTTGATACACATTCATAGTATTTAATATAGCCAGTATTTAAAATGTCTTTAGGGTCTCAATACTACTGATCCAAAAATGGTTCATCTGAATAGGCTTATTAAAATCAATAGGGGTCTTCACACACTTAACCTAAATTATTTGTCAAGTTCTTCTCAAAGTGGGGGAAACTCTTGTATCCACATCACTGTACGAAGGCTGTGGGAGATGGCATTGTTACGGAATTGCTGTCTATTTAAAAAAATGCTACTGATGTTTGCTCTGAGACCCTTTACTTTCTACAGACAAAACTAATCCAGCAAAAGCATGACTGTTGCCAGTGTAATATGCTGCCTTTGTGTTTTAGGACATCTTTAAAAGGCCTTTCAGTGTAGATTCACTACAGTTTCTCCCGTTTTACAGATACTGTGAACAAGGATACTGAACCCAAAGATCCATTTCCCATTCCAAGAAAGATTATGGCTGAACCAGACTACATAGATGATGACAATCCTGAATTAATTAGACCTCAGAAATTAATTAATCCTGTGAAGTCATCCCGGAATCATCAAGATCTCCATAGAGAGCTGCTTATGAATCAGAAAAGGTAAGAGTCTAAAAATCACTTGTGCCACCCTCCCACCCCAAACACACAGCTTGAATTTTAGTTTCATCAAAATGACGTTGTTCCCAAAACCCAGCAGGCACTGTTTGTTGATTCAGATCTTGTAAACTGAAAGACTCTGATTCTTAACCATGGCATTTATTTCTGTTTGAATTTCAGTGCAAAAGCTTGCCCTAGAAGGTTTCTCATTTTGTTTTCGTAAATACTCAGAGTGTCGGTTTTGAGAGGAAGCAGTTCAGTTCTCCCCTATTACATTTCATTTACCTGGGCACTGTAATTTGTCTTGTACTCCTAACATTATCAAGTATTTGACAAAATTTTGCTATTAACAGCAGAATGATAAAATCTGTGGGCTTTCACCATTCCCAGCACACTGAGTTTATGAGGCCACTTTTAAGTCAAATCATGTAGTTTTTTTCACATGAAACTGTTTTCTACTTATTTTATCTGTCTCACAATGCAGTGTGATAGTCTGGGGCCTGCTGCTGCACAAGTGTTTCTTTGTATGTTTTGCAAATGCTGCCTGCTCCTCTCTGGGAAGGGATGCACAGCTGTTGCTCTATATATTGCTTTTAGAGATGTAAACAACCATGACTTCATTTCATCAACTTCAGAGACACAAGCACCTGGCCCAGAAATAGCTGAAGTTCTGTTATTAAATCTCTTCAGCAACAGAGAAGTCATTTAGAAAACACTATATGAAAATAGCTACCAGACCACCTGGTGGAGGAAAAGGCACCAAGCCTGTTGATGCTCCTTTGTTAAAACCAACAGAAACTAACAATTCTATCAGTTGGTGATTTGGTGCATTGAAGACACCTAAAATGGACTTTCCAAAGGCAAGGAGTGGGGATTTATAAAATAGAAGTGGAAGAACAGTATTTCAGAGTGCATTTGAGCAGAAAGCTGGTGGTAGCAGCCATTCTGACTTTTTGATACCCAGGACCTTGATAAAGAAGAGTAAAAAGCCATGAATTTGGCTACTCCAGATCAACTGGATTTGTCTGTTCGGCAGGAAGAGTCACATTATGGCAGTTTTTCTCTTTCTTTCTTTTTTTTTTTTTTTTTAATCCTTTGGCATTGTAGTATTTTGAGGGGAGAAGGGGTCTTTTTATGTGTAATAGCAAAATCCTCACAAATGCTGGGCTTAGAGACTTAATTCTAAATGAATTGCATACACAATACAGAATTTCTTTAGTGCTGAAGAAGTAGAGATATTTTACATAATGCCAACTGAATTGGAAGAAACTGGCCTAAATAGGTGTTTGTCCTATTTTTCATTAATGGGATTAAACATCAAAGTCAGTTCCTAGCACCAAGAAGTTTATAGTCATTGAAAGAAAAATAGTTGAAGTTTCCTGATGATCTTAATCTAAAGGATGTGGACACTGCAATAAATTAAGACTATTTTTTTTTCTTTTAAGTTTATGAAAGCATAAAGCACTTTTAAATAGTATGGAGTTCTTTTCTTCTAGGAAAATATCCTATTACACAGAAAAGTTGTGCAGCCCTCAATACCCTCTCTTCTCTTACTGTAATTTTGATTAGCTGCAGCTGTTAATTTTAGAATCTTATTTATTGGTGCAGAATTGAAATACTTTGAGGATTTTCGCCAGCAGAAAAATTGATATCTTTTAGAGGAGAGTTAGTCTTCTGTGCTTTGTGTCACTGTACTCGCTCTGATAGGAGGCTTTTCAGTATTGTAGATATTAGGCTATTTTTTGCTGTGTTATAGCAAACTGTCATATGTATGGAGGACTTTCAGTGCTCTTACAGAAGTCTGCTTAACATGCTGCTTATTTTGTTGTGAAGACTCAGTGTAGTCATCAGCAGCTTCACTTCTTGCACCCATCAGCTCTGAACATGCAGAAATGGATATTAGAAGATATTATTAACTAGTACTAGTCCAGTCATTCTCCGTGCCCACTGTGAGCAGTGTCTGTTGGGTCTTGAATTGCTGTAGTTACTTACTTGCAGAAATGGTAGTTGTCTCGGGGAGGGGGGCGGGGGGGGGGGGGGCAGGATTCAGGTGATGTAACCTCAAGGCACTGGTCACTTAAATTATTTTTACTTATTAGGGGTCAGCCTCAGCTCTGCAGAGTATTGGTGCTGTCTCTTCCAGTGGTTTTAACCCTATCAGCTCTAATTTGTGTTGTAACACTTTGCTTCCTCTATATCAAAGCCTCAGGACTTATAATTTAACCAGAACAATCACCAGGAGGTGATACAAGATCCCAGTATCCACCAGTTTGTTGCTTTTCCTTTTTACATCAGAGAGTGGAAACAGGATTGACGTTTCAGTTCTGTTACAGATCTGCCACCTTCACGTTGGACTGAGGGGTTGTATTTACCTGTGCCTTCTGCAGCTTCCCTTTCTTACAGCACATCTGAACCAGTCTGTGCCTCTGCTTTGATATGATGCAACCTTAGTGAGAAAAGCAGCAACAGTAATGTCACTTAGCAGCTGCTGTCTGGTTTGTGGCTGTCCTGACTGGTGATTGCCAGTGTGGAAGCTTCCACTGACTCTGCTCTCACCAGTCCAGTAGTAATAGTAAAAAATTACTCCAGCTTTTCCTGCCTGACTTCAGTTTTATGTGTTAAAATGTAATTAAAATAGCATGAAACATAAAATATGAACACAGTCTTGTAGATTCTGTTGCACTCAGGCCATGAGATCTATTATGAGAAATAGGGAACAGCATCTGGTGTTGCTAAATATTTGATTTTGCTGTCAGGGTATGTACAGGGATAGAGTGTTGCATAATATATGGAGTCATTCCTAGATGCCACCATAAAATGGCATTTTAATGTTTTATTGGACATGCTGTCAGAGATGCATATTAATGAACAATTAGGCAACCACAGATGTATAGCAAGTAGGAAGGGTAAAAATACACCTTCTGAAAACTTATTCAGATTATGGAATTTCTTAAAGTTGGAATAAAAAATAGTTGTTGGTAAGGTTAATGCTGGATGCTTTCACATAATCGTCTTCACAGGAAAGACAACAGTAACAAAGACAAATTTCAGATCTCTCTGTTCTGCCTTAAGTGACACTAATACCTGAATAACAGGGAGAGCTTTGAATCTTTTAACAAATTTTGAAACCATCATAGCATTACAGAGATAAAAGAAATCACTGG
The DNA here is from genome assembly GCA_013390045.1 of Picathartes gymnocephalus. NCBI lineage: Eukaryota > Metazoa > Chordata > Aves > Passeriformes > Picathartidae > Picathartes > Picathartes gymnocephalus. The sequence goes on along the minus strand of WEKY01040118.1, from coordinate 105,334 downwards.
AGTCACAAAAATAAGTAGGAGTGACTATCCATGTGTGTGCCTGTATAAATAACATCATGCATCTTCCCAAGGAGTGAGCTTTCTGATTCCAGAGTAGCTGGCTTGGAAAGCAATTTGTGCTGAACACACTCAAAACGTTCAGTTCATGTAGCACCTAAAGGCTTGTCAGAGGGAGAATCCTCCAGGCTTTGTCTGGTCTCCAAGGTGACGGCAACTTTTGTATTCTGGATTTTTGTTGTCTTAGGCTCTTTGTGATGTTTAGTGTAGCCTGGGAGCTCTCACTGGAAATAGCTTCACAGCTAGGCATGGGTGTAGCTGTCACGTTTTCAAGGAAAGGAGAGAACCCATGATTTCCAGGAGCAGTGTGACAGACCACTTTTTAGTTTTGTCCGTACAAGCTTCTATGGGCAGAGTACGCTGCACAGGACTGTCTGAACACAGTCATTCTGAGTTATCAGCCACCAAGCAAATTCATCTTGTCCAAAATTTCTTTCTACCTATGGTAGTGTCTTTATCGGTGATGGTTTTTTTCAGTCCATTATTTTGGAATCAAGAGAATACAGTGAAGACTAAAGATGAAAGTTAATGAAATATACATGAGAAATACTAGCATGCATATTAAAGGGAAATATCTTTGGTGATTATATGGCATAAATTCTAGCTTAGGGTACTGGTTAGAAATCAGGCAAATGTCTGTATGTTCTTTCCTTTTAATTGTTATTTATATCCCAATGTTTTTAAATAGGCAACTACTTGATTTTAGTAAAGCTGCCTGCAATTCTGTGTGAATTCCTGCTAATTGAAACTGATGTCTTTTTTCTCTCCCCCATGTAATTTGAAGGGGTCTTGCACCTCAGAACAAACCAGAGCTACAGAAGGTGATGGAAAAAAGAAAACGAGATCAAGTTATTAAACAACAAAAAGAAGAGGAAGCACAAAAGAAGAAGTCAGACCTGGAAATAGAGCTACTGAAACGGCAGCAGAAACTGGAGCAGGTAAGATGGGGAATAACAGACATTTACACATCTGCATCTGAGCTATTCACCTGAGGCTCCCTTTGTAGACAGAAAAGAAGCAGCAGCCAATTTTTCGCATATTTCCCCTGATTAAATTCAGATATCTCTTAGGAAAAGTCAAATCACACTCTTTAATTACCTGTTTGTTGTCACTTACTGTGTAGGAACTGCGTATGGGGTCTGCCTTTGGTCAAAGGAATCCTGTACCAGCCAACAGGAATGTGTGTGGAGCACTGACAATATTTAACCATTGAAACTGTGGTGATTTAGTCAATTTTTGTAGTCTAACTATGATCCACTAAGAATGGCTGTTAGGCTGTAGTGCATCAAAACTCCATTTTATTAATTGAAAAAAACCAGTTGATTCTGCTGGGTTATGTAAAGATCTTTTGTAGTCTTAAAATCTGTGAGCCCATTGGTGTTTTCAAGTGAAAGAAAAAGTCCTCACACCCTGTGCATGGAGAGGATGTGGAGTTGGAGTTCTTGTGGTGAAGCCTTTTTCCAGGCACAGGGCCAAAAATCTGTGTGCCTGAGAGGAAATATCGCTTCAGTGAGACAGCTCATTAGAGAAGTCACTGTGCATCAAGCAATGCATTTATTTTAAAATAAATTAATGTTATAAATAAATGCTTTAAAACAGTACCTCCTGTGTTTCTCAATAGAAATCAATTAAGCCAAATAATTACTGTTAAAAATTACATGTAATCCAATCATTGTAGGTTTTAGGGTGTTATTATAGGCTGGGGATTTTTGTTTTAATTAGGTTTAGAAATATTTTTGGAGAAAGCTATTGTATTTTTAAGTGTATCATCCCATCATTTTTCATATCTCTCTTAAGGGCCCAACTTTGAATGGCTCAGCTTGTGGGAAGATTTGATTTGAAACTGAGCTATCCAACATAGATTATGTAGGCTAGAAAATTCTGTTAGAAGAGGAAAAGCCTGCCCATTGCAAACAGTGCTGTGACTGTGTAAACATCATGGGAATGGCATTAATTGACAGCGTGACTCATGGAGGGACACTGATGTGATTTATAGAAACAAGACATGTCCCTTGTCGGTGAACCAGAAACAAAGGAGGGATTATTTAGGTGACCTGTATGTGGTTCCCATTAATCAGGGAGACCTTGATCTGTTTAAAAACAAAAGAAAAAAGGTCCTTTCAGGCACTTTTACACTTTTGTTTACTGAAGGGTTTTTTCTTCCTTTCTGTCAACTCATCTGCCTTCCCTGAGGATCACTGAGCAGTCCGTGTTCTGTGCCATGTGTCAGCCTGTGCTGGATGGGCACTGCATAGCCTTGCCACACAGAACACTTCCATTCCTCACATGGCAATTTCAAGTGTCTGCCTGGGCAGGAGCTACAGCTTGGTTTAAAAAGTCAGTGAATGGGCTCTCAAAAATGAATGGCTAAGGGCCAACAAAGATTTTTGGGCTTTTTACTGCTTTCTGTGATAGACAAACCAGATACTCCTGAAGAGGCTCAAGTTAGATACAGAACTCCATACCTAAGCATTCAGAAATCACTTCTGCAAGTGTGCTCAGTAGTAGCTGTTCACGTGTTCTCCCGCAAGGCATATTCTTCCTTGTTCTGTTGTAAAAGCCAGAGAAGGGAATTACTGTTGTTTCTTTAATGAAGATGTCCAAGAATTTCTTAAAAAATGCTTCATCTTGTTCTTGTACTGGGCTTGCAGAGTTTTTGTCTGTCTGGCGAAGGTGGACATCTGGAACAAGCTAGAGCCAAGGATTTGAAAAGATTTATTGTTTATGAGAACTACTCCCAAAGAAAGGCAATTTTATCTTTTCCATGAGACAAAGAAAGGAAGCAATTTAAAGAGTTTGGCATGACCATTTATTGAAACCTTTAGTTTTTTGTCTTGTATTTCAGTGATGTGTTTTCTATACTTTTTTTTGTTTTTTACATGCGATTCCTTCTGAAGCTGGAGCTGGAGAAGCAGAAGATACAGGAAGAGCAGGAAAATGCACCTGAATTTGTCAAAGTCAAGGGCAACTTGAGGAGGACGGTCCAGGAAGCAACAGAAGCACCAGACTCCTAGAGCCAGCGCCTGCTAAGACTTGCAGCTTTCCTGCAGAGAGAGGCTTTTGCAAGTTGTCTCACATTTGCCCCTCAGGAGGGAAAATAACAGCATCCAGCTGACACTTACTGAAGATGAGATTTTTAATTCCTGGGATGTGTGGATTAAAAAGACAGTATCGTAAACAGATCAACTTGCCAAATACAGTCCTGAGATCAATGGATAAGGAGTGTCTTTGTCAGTTCAGTGTCATGGACCAGGCTGACGTGCTTTCTCAGAGATTTTAACCAGGGATACTAGAGAAACTCCTCCAGTGTTGCACTGCTTTAACTCTTGTTACCCTAGTTTAGTGGAGATACACAGATAATATTTTGCTTTAAAACTGAACAAAAATCCTCCTGTGGTATCTTATCAAGATTTGCTGTGCAGGTACATTTCCTCCATCTAGACCTACAGCCTGTGTATATCCCACAATAATTTGTGTTTAGTTGGAATTTTTATTAAATCTAGGCGGATATGAGGTGTGCTGATTACTGTTGCCCATGCCCACTAGGATAGGCAGGTGTGGGCAAGATGAGAATGCTTAAAATTCACCAGCAGTGAAAAGTTAAGGAGCCTTAAAGCCCATTTCTTGCTGTTTGCCATGTAGAATTTGGGCTGTGAAAGAGCAAAAATCTGATGATCCTTTCACAGGGAGGCTCCAGAGGCTGATTTATCTGTGTCTGAAAACTTACACTGTTGTGTGCAGGCATGGGCAGTGCTACCTGTGAATTTACCTCTCAAAGTAAAGTGATCTGTCTTGTACTTTTCATGATTTGAAATCCTGCTTGCTTTGGTGTTGTGGCCTTTCTCCTCCAAGGGCATGCTGAACAGAGTACAGTGTTAACACATCACTTGGTAGTGTTTGAACTCATTTGCTGGAACTGATCTGCCATCAGTTCCTACTCTTTGCTTGCAGACACTTGTTGCAGTTTCTACAGTAGAGAAGTGTTTAAATCAGACCAAACCAATTACTGGAATCTGCTGAAATGGAATTTTTTTCCCTGAAGTGAGGCATGAAATGAAATTTATTTTATCCCATCCTTCATTTAGCCTCAAGAAAGAAGGGAAGTGTGTTACCACTGAGACTTTGGGTCCAATTCTGTCGTTTTCTGCCCTTACACAGATTGCCCCTGTGACTTGCTGTTCAGTAAAATATTGCTCAGCTTGCACAGGGATGACAGAATCTGATACTCCATGCTTATGACTACTAATTATCCAGGAAAGCCTGGGATGAGGAGTGAGGAACAGATTGCTCATGCAGGATTATAGAATTTGATTCTTACCTGGTGTGATTGGGTGCAGATACATCTTCATGATCTGGGGAGAAATCCTCATCTTTCTTGGTTGGAACAGTCCTAGCTCTCACTGAAACTGTGTTCATCCATATCAGCTGAGGATCTAATCCCTAGCCTTTGCCTTAGGATGCTAAACACAGTAATTTCTACTTTGTAATTACATTGGACATAACTGTTTGAGAACACTTTTTATTATATCAGCAGTGGCATGTTTGTATTGTAAAGGTGTGGTGGGGGGTTGTTGGTTTGGTTTTTATAGTTCCTTTTGCCTTTCCTGTAAGTATTGGACACGTTAAATACAATTTCCGATTAGCACTTAGGGCAAAACACTCACAATTAGAAGTGTTTCTGAGGTACAGACTTTAATTTGTTAAGATACAGGCATTTTTTGTGAGGACATAATCAGATTGAGGGTAAATTGAATTGTGATAAGCATATTGCCATTGATTTAGACTTGCAATGTGACTCACATCTAGAAGATTAAATGTGAAGATGGTCTAACAGACTGTTCAGATTATGGACATACAAAAGACAAAGGCCAAATGTATTCTTCCATGTATTATCTCAACAAAGGAACACCCTGAATGCTGCAGGTTCTTTTCTCTCTCCTTCCCTTCTCCTGGCAGGAGAGGATCTTCTCTGGCAACACATTATTCCAACACTTGTACTGATTTTGTTTCATGTTGTTGAGACAGCACTGTGTCCAAGCCTTCCACGCCCTGCTCATGATCTATCTTAGCTGTTCCCAGCCTACCAAACATCCTGCCTCTTGATTTCAGCTCCACATTAACCTTCTGCTCGGTATGGAAAGGTCTAGAAGTGAGTGAGGAAACCTTCCTCTGGCTTGAGCAGACCATTTCATGTCAGCCATTTCCCCTTGGTGATCATGGCACTCCTACCACACATGCACAGTGAAATGAAATCGGTGGCACTGGGAGCAGTGGGGGACAAAGACCCCATTTTTGGCTTCATGGGTGTGTTGGATGGAGCCCTCAAGGCTGAAGGCAGTCTGCTTTCTCTCCAGGTTAGCTTGTGATTCTGGGTAGAGTTTCTCTTTCTGAAACACAGGAGGCCAGAAAACTCCCTTGTACATACAGCATGAAGTTGTTTTCTGTTTTTCATTGAAATTAACTCTCTGTGTGAACAGAACATCAATGTGTGTGTTAGAACATCTTTGAATCCTGCTAATCCTTTAGTCTAAGAACCCCAGCCACCTTCATACTGAGTTTGACAGGCAAGAGCTTGTCTTTGAAGTCAGGATTGGGCAACCCTTCAATGGGTGGCCAGTTAGTCACACCACAAGTGTCCTGTGCAGCTCCTCGAGTAAGAAACTGCTTGGCTGTGAGTGTAAGCAATTCCTGCTCTGCCCTTCAGCTATATGAGTTTTGAAGCCATCCAGCAAATACTTCAGTGATCTGAAAATTGCTCACTTACCACTTTGTACTTTTTTAAAAACTCTTGCTTTTGATAGTATAGTAGTAAATTTTTTAGCATTTTTGTGGCTTTAACCTTCTGTTAATACCTGCACTTGTTTGAGTGTACATATATAAATATATATAAATATAAAAAGGGAGCCTTAATGGATTTGTTTTCATAATTTAATATTTTTTGTATTTGCTCTTGTATAATTGTTTTTAACTAAAGGTATTACGAGAATGAGGGTGGAATACTTAGAACCAAAGTTATGCTTAATAAAATCTGCTACATGCTTGGTGTATGTGGTGGTGTCTGTCATATCCTGCCAAAAACAAAACTTTGGGGGCTGCACTGAGATATCTAGATTGTTTAAAATTCTGCAGTGTGGGGGGAATTACCAAGATCATGATGACTCTTGGTTCATTAAAACCCTGCATCCCTGTTTGTATGTGCAAAAGTTGGCTGAAAGAGTTTGCTATGTCTCTAAGCAGTATTATCCTTCAAATATATTTAATGCAGAAAGTTTTTAACAGAACTGTGCAGCTGTTCAGGTATCACAAGGTGAGGCAGAGCATGAGGGAAAACTTCTGATGGGAGTAATTGTGGAAATAATTCCTTATCAATCCTTGGAATTATCAGCATTGCAATAGCTCCATTTTAAACTGGAGTGAGAAGAGAGAAATGAGCCTGGTCCTGAGTTCAATCCTACAATGCTCCTTTTATTTAGCCAATGCTCCAACATATGGTTCTACTGGGAAAGACTTGGGCATGAGAAAGAAATTGCAGGCAGAAGTTATTTTCTGGGTTAGGGTCAGACAGCAGGGGATGGACAGGGCTGGAAGAGGTGTGTGCCATCAGTTCTCCACAAAGATTCTCAGCTCGCACTGGTGAGCCCTGGTCAGCCGGACAGGTAACAGTGGAGGGGGAGCTGGAGAGCAGAACGGGGCGAAATGAAGTGGGGGAGGAGGAGGAGGAGAGCAGTGAATTCAGAACAGATGTCAGGAAATGCTTTTTTCCTTCAGAAACTGCTCAGCATGTGGAATGGGTCCTGGCAGTACTGCTGCTGCAATGATGCCGCACCCATTCCAGGAGCTCTCAGATGTGGGGGAGGCAAGAAAGAACACAGAGTTAATAAGGGGTGGGTTTCCATGGCCTATTGGAGATACTGCCCTGTGCTCTCCTACCTCAAGTGTAGCCAAGTGTGTTTTGAATTATCCTTTGGTATTTCACTTCAGCTCCAGAAAGAAAACGGTGAGGGCATGTGATCTGCTTTTGTAGCATGTCCGGAAGAAAAGATGATCCTCCTTTTGTCTGCTTTTTTGGATTGTATTGAGCTCTAATAGGTTTTGTCATGTGGCTTTGCACGCACCGGTCTGCTGGGGGCTTTGCCTGTGCTCCTGTGGCCATAGGCACATGGGTTGTGTCATGCCATAGCTATGTGGAAAGAAGTACCTTCAGGTCCCTTAGCTGCTCTTACAAGGTCTGTAGATGGTGTCTGTAACATCAGATGCCTGGTGACCAGTTGCACTTAAGGAAATAGCTGGAGACCAAAGAGCTGCTGCTGTGCAGTTTCCATAGGATCAGAACTGATGTTTATAGGGGGAAGAATGGGAAGGCAAGTTAAGTTCTCAGGGCTTTGCAATAAAGCACAAACACTTGATGAGATCTGGAGGACTGGAAATACAAGATACTTTTCCCCTCCCCTTGCTGTTTTAAACTGTTGGTGCTGTTTGGAATCTTTCATGTCAGAGTAAAGGTTTGTGGTGCTGTTGTCAATATTAAGGACAACTCTCCTCAATGCAAGTGGTGGAAACCATGGCCAGAGGAAGTGTTTAGTGGTGGTAATAGAGCACAGATGTCCTGACTGTCACTCCAGTGCTTGTGTTCCACAGCTCATGTTTTGGTATTGCTGCAATCCTAGGTGAGGGCTGCCGTGCCTCTCTGAGATTAGCAGGGACTGCTTCTGTTCTCTGGGCTGATTTTGCTGAACCTCACGTACATGCATTTGAGCTAATCATCCACTTTTCATTGATACCAGAGCAGAGCAATCAGCTCTGTGGAGTGCAGTTGCCTTCCTTTGACTGTGGAGGAGCCCACAACGCCTGCCTCAGAGGGAACATTGTCTACCTTGCAAGGATTCTGGAGCTGGGCAGTTCAAATGCCACCTCCAAACCTCTGGCTCTTTTTCATGAAGTTTTATGCCCCAGGATAGATGAGGCACCTGGATGCCTTTAGTAAATTTGGCTCTTCATGTCTCTGTGGTTCCTAAGGTGATGGAGCCCATCTCTGCACTGTGCTCATCAGCTCTGGTGCTCGGTGCCATGGAGTCAGCCCAAGTGCTTGGAGGGGACATGTGGCCTCTGCAGGGGGCTGCAGAGAAGGGACCTGCCCCAGGCCAAGCACTGACCAGCAGGAGGGGAGGTGGTGTCTCCACAGTGGTGTGAGGGAAGGAGGAGGACATGAAGCACCTGAGAGGGGGCTCCAACAGCCAGAATCACCCACTGCTACAGCCATAGTACTTAATTATCTGAGTAATCATTTTCAGAATTAACTTCCATTATGCACCCAAGTCTAATCTCTCAGGTGGACGGCATGAGCAATTTAACACAGACTGAGGCTGGCACATGGAAACTTCAGCCTGATTAGATGGGAAGGAGAAACATGTTTCTTTCCCCCTCTTCAGTTATTTGGAAACGTATCTTCAATAATGCAATCAAAATGCCAAGTCTGCTTTATTGTGCTCAAAAATTAAAGAGCACCCAGAAAGCCTAAGCGCCTTAGTGGTGTTCATTTAAGGTATGTATTGCTTGGTGTAGAAAGGCAAAGGGAGCTGCCTGTGGAGCCAGGACATGGCAACCCAGCCCATCTGAAATGGTCACCCTGAAGGAGGGGTTGTGTCCAACTGGTTATCTGGCCTTTAAGTCTTCCTTTGGTAAATGAAGCCTAAAAGATGCTCTGATGAAGAGCTAATCAGGATTTTGCTTTCATCAGTAGCAGCAGAAAAAGAGAGAGACCCCTTAAGCTTTCACTGTCAAACCTGGAAAGTCCTTCATCACTGTGGTTGTGAGTCATAAGGGGTGATTTTCTCTGACTTGCAGTTTGAGCTCTTGTCTTCATCCAGCTTCCTTTTGGTGCTAATCCTTTCAGTGAATTCTGCTCCATACGGTTTCAGGGAACCACCTTCATGAGCTGAGCTCTGCAACAAAGCGGATTTGGGGAATTTGCTAAGCACAGTGGGCCCCATACATTGCAGTTTGTTGGGGAAATTCTACTCTCATTTCTAATACAAATAGAATTAACTTCTTAAATACCAAGGAGTAAATTCTCTTCAAACAGAGATCTTGCATTTTTATCATTTTCTTGTTGCATGGTTCTTGTATCATTTTCAAGTTGCTTTTGCTTTATACCAAGAATTGTATTCCTATGTGTATTAGGAAATTGTTATGATAACCAGATGAAAGATAAGCTGCAAACTACCTACAGGCCCCTCTGCAGTTAGACCCACTCAGCAGGAGTTGCTCTCTGGGGAGGTGCTGAAAGAAGGAACAGACAGTGGGAAGGCAGGTGCCTGACTGATAAAGGTTTCCACCTTGTACCCAAGGTTAAACAGCAGCTCTGAGGATGATGCACACTGCCTGCATCTGTGTTCACATCTAATGTACTGTGTGCCTTTTTATTTCCCCTGAAGCCTCACTGTGTTTTTGATTCCTTTCCTATTGTTTCCTTTCACCCCAAGCTCTTCCTGCCTATTCAGGCCTCCCTGCCTTTGGATTATTTCCCAGAGCTGGTTTTTAATGAAAGGCATTTAATTAGCGAAGAATCCTTGGGATGGATCCTAAAATGGGTGCTTGGGGTTGACTACTGCAGCGTGGAGGGAAACCCAGCCCGAGCCCTTGGTTTGTGGGGAGTGGAGATAGGAAATGTCTGGGTATGCAGGGACCAGGAGCAGGTGGGAATAAAAATTCTGCGTGGCTGTCTGACAGAGCATAAGTGAGAAACCAGTATGGACATCTCAAAGAGCTTTTGTTTCAGAGCCCTACTCAAAAATGACCATGATGAGAAAAACCCTATGGGGGTGAAAAGAACAGTGGCAAAAGTTTGTTCCTTGATTCCTTCTCTGCTGCCCCTGACCTTGTGAGACCCCACCTGGAATGCTGCTTCCAGCTCTGGGGTCCCCAGCACAAGGAGGACATGGAGCTGTTGCAGAGGGTGCAGAGAAGACCACAAAGATGATCCAAGGGCAGGGGCACCTCTCCTAGGAAGACAAGTTGAGAGAGCTGGGGTTGTCCAGCCTGGAAAAGAGAAGGCTCTGAGGAAACCTCAATATGGCCTTCCAATACCTAAAGGGGTCTTACAAAATTGAGGGGAAGCAACTTTTTATGTGGTCAGATAGTCACAGGACAAGGGGGAATGGTTTTAAACTAAGGAGAGATTTAGCTTACATGTTAGGAAGAAGTTCTTTACTCACAGGGTGGTCAGTCACTAGAACAAGGTTTCCCAGAGAAGTGATCGATGCCCCATCCTTGGAAGTGTTTGAGGCCAGGTTGGATGGAGTCCTGAGCAGCCTGGTCTAGTGGGTGACATCCCTGCCCACGGCAGGGGGTTGGAACTAGATGATCATTAAATTCCCTTTCCAGCCCAAGCTGTTCTGTGATTAGCAAGAAGTCTAAAATATAAAACATAGAAGCAATGTGTGGGCAAACTCAACCTGCCCTCCTTAAAGCCATAAAAAGGAAGGATTTGCCGTGCGGGCGTTTCCTTAGCCCGGCCCTGAGCCAGCGCGCAGCTGCCGGGATGGCGCGGGGATGCTCCCGCAGCCCCGCTCAGCTCCCACCGCCTGCTGCCCTCTCCTGGGCAAAGCGGAGCGGGATCCAGGGGCTGCCTTTCCGTCCCCCTCCAAAGCTTTCCTCTAAACACACCGCAGCGCTGAGCTGTCGAGACTGAATGTCTGGTGCTTTCATGGGGAAATGTGTTATTATTTCTTGATTTTTGTTATGCAAATGTCATTAGCACTTCCGCTAAGACATTGCTGATTCACCGTGTTAAAAAGTCTTGATTGAGTGTGTTTCAAGACCTCGGTAACTCAGGAGCTGGATTCACAAAGGGGTGTTTGGTGTCTTGTGTTAAAACGCGGTGATTCGCCATGGAGAGGTCTGTGATGGCTATTGGGGAGTCTCCGGGGCTATCCACCGGCAGATCCCCGCAGAGATCCAAGGCGTTCTCAGGACAAGCTGGAGATGTGATAACCCCAATGTGCCACGGTTGTGTTTGGAACAGCCTTCTCCAGTAGCTGGTGGTTCACCTTACGTGGTGACAGCACCCCTGTTGCAGTGTGGGGTCGTTGCACAGGATTTACCTCCTGCTGTAATTCCAGCAGCAAACACATCCCTGTGCTATCCCTGCTCTGCCCCCTTCCACTGCCTACACCCGTAGCAGTGGTGTTCATCCTGCTGTCACCCCGGAGGGCACTGATGTGCCCTCTGTGACCTGGCAGCCCTTCCTGGCAGACCCTCCCTCTGCCCCAGGGAACGAGTGCAACGGGACCACCAGAATGCAGGTGGGGAGAATCCTCCATTCCCACATATCCCACTCATCCATCTGCATTTCCATACCTACAACTTCTCCCTCACTCTACTCATTCAAACTCTCTCCTTTGCTTTCTAAAAATGTCCCCCATCCTCGGCTTCATCTCTCGCTGGCAGCAGACTCCTCCTGTTGCTATAACAACGAGCAGCAGCCCAGCCAAATCGGCCAGACCCTGACACATTTCCCTGCCTGCATCCAAATCATCTCCCTAGGTGTGAACACACTCTCTTCTTCCTCAAGTCTTTGCCATCTGCCTGCAAGGGGGAGACTGCTCCCTTTGGGGGGCTGCTGCCCTCTGCACCCCCATGTGCCTCCTTTCCTCTCTGTGCATACTTTGCAGCCCTCCAGCTGGGTCCACACACATGACCTGGACCACACTGACTGTCCCATGTACCCTCCGAGCTGAAACACCTCTTTTTTGGCCCATAAACCTCATGCAGATTAAATTATGAATGGAAATGGGGAAAATTGCTTGAAATACAGTGGAAAAGATTTGTCCAGGGTTTTATCCTGGTCTGGTCTGAAAGCTGGAAGGTGTGTCTAGCACAAAGGTGCAGGGGAAAAATTTTTTTCCAAAGTAGAGCCTCAGGGTGTCCCTGTCCTGTGGCCAAAGCCACACATCCAGCCCAGGGAGTACCCACTGGTGCTGCGTAAAGCCCCTTTGTTACTGCAAGGGTGCTGTGGGCAGAGCTTGCTGGTCCTGCAGAGAGCAGGGAAACAAGCCCTGCCACCCTCGAGGTCCTTGAGGGCCCCACTAGCAGACATTCATGGTGGCTTTTCCACCCTGGATCATGAGCTCCAGTTAAAACTGCTTTCTCCAAACCTTTCTGGGCTGACAGCAGCAGACTGGAAGACGTAGGTGGACACTGTGAGTTCCTCTCTGGCACAGAGAGTGTGGTACAAGGCTCCTCATCCTGAGCTGCATCTCTGCTGCCCTTTCCTTGGGCAAACTGCTGTCCCAGTGCTCATCACAAGGATTTCTAACCTTCCTGCTGAAAAAGACCTAGGACAGCCTCCTGGGATAATGCCAGACTGGAGGGACATCAGGAACCACTCCTTGAGTGCTGTGCTCAGTTCTGGGCCCCTCAGTTCAGAAAGGACATTGAGATGCTGGAGGGGGTTCAGAGAAGGGCAGTGGAGATGGGGAAGGGTTTGGAGCACAAGTCTGATGAGGAGCAGCTGAGGGAGTTGAGGAAGAAGAAGAGGAGGCTCAGGGAGGGATCCTATCACTGCAACTCTCTGGAAGGAGGTTATAGCCAGGTGGGGGTCAGGCTCTTCTTCCAGGTATAGGACAGGAAGAAATGCCCTCAAGTTGCACCAGGGAGGCTTAGATCAGATATTAGGAAAAAATTCTTCACTAGGAGAGTTGTCCATCTTTGGAACAGGCTGCCCAGGGAAGTGCTGGAGTCACCATCCCTGGAGGCATGGAAAGGACATGTAGATGGGACACTTGGGGATATGGTTTACTGGTGGACTTGTCAGTGCTGGGTTAATATTTGGATTCAATGATGTTAAAGGTCTTTTCCAACCTGAATGATCGTATATCCTCTGCCATCTTCTCACCTCAGGACAGCTCCAGCTGTTGCTTTACCTGTAACATTTTCCATTTTCCATTCCTAGATTGGAGGCCAGGGGAAATCTGGGCTTTTCACAAAACAAGTATTAAATAGTGCAGCTGCCTCTAGTGAGTGGGCTGGCGAAATTGAGGAGCTGTTCTCCCCCACCACTGTTTGTTTGACTAGCAAGGTACATGGCCAGAGTTTGTTCCCTAAAAGTACCTTTGCGTGCATTTTCAAATTCTCCAGCCCCTTGGCATTTATATCTCACCCTCACTAACTGGAGTGAAATCACTTCAAACCCAGAAAATTGGAAAGGTCTTTAGAATATTTATGGCAATTTCTGCTCCTTTTAGCAGTGAACTGTTTTTGCACTCTTGTCTGCAGCTGAAACTACATATCCGCTACTGTTAATTTGGGGGGTTTTGTGGCCTCAACTGCAATATAAATTTACTTCTTTATATATGGAGCTTTGGATTAAAAAACCTGTTCTTTCAGTTCATCTTGGATCTCTCGGTTCAAGAGCTCTCTTATTCCAAAGCTACTGATCTCTTCTTTTTTAAAATGACTTTTAGGTGCAAAATGTTTTTGGCTGGGTGTCCAGATGGACTTTTCACACAACCTGGTTTTGATAATTGGGAAAAGGCTCCATACAAATCTGAGCTGCTACTTCCACTCTTCCATCAGGAGGAAACATATGCTCTTCCTGTGACCCCAGGGGACAGTGCCCCTTTGTGCTGAGCTTTCCATCCTCCAAGGAAGCAGTGAGGATATCTTTAATGAAGCTGGTAAATGTTATGGGTTCTCTTACCAAAGAGAGGTTTGCTCCCATAAGTGGAGACTCTCAGCTGCCCTTTTTCTGGCTGCACTCTGTGTCTCTAAGCAGGCTCAGCTGATATCCACGGCAGGCCCAGGCTGTGCAATCCCAACAGCAGCATGCAGGCCCAGATGTTCTTGTCCTCACCTTGGTTGAGGAACCAACCTGCTGCTTCCCAGCCTAATCTCCACCTCCAGTGGTGCTCGCCTGCCTTCCCCAGCCTGGGGATGCTCCAGAGACAGGGACAAGAGCAGCTGGCCCAGCAGAGACAAGGCATGCTCTACAGCAGGTATCCCTTCAGCCAAGTTGACTTATGGAGAGAAATGGAAGAAATTCCAGTAGCAGATTGCCTTGGCATCAGAGATCCTGCATCACCTATTTTCTCCAGGGAAAGCATCATTCTTTCACTGATCCCATCCAAATAGGAATGTGTGAGTGATCCTGGCTTTCCACCTGCCATTTCAATGGCTTTTCAACCCTGCCAGGCTACATTAACTTGTGGTTCTCTCAGTCCATGTATTTTTTCCATTCCCAGTTTTTAAGTCATGCTGGTTCATAGGGTTGTGCATAGAGGAGCATGAAAGGTAATTAAGGCTCAATAGCTTGAATGTCTTTTTCATCCTCTTGCTGCAAGATTTCAGACCTGAACAATGTTTCCCAAAAGCTGTTTTTATGGGCCCTCGTCAATAAGTTTATGCCAAAGAAATTCTCCAAAATTTGTTTGTTCTCACCTTGAGTTGGATTTGTGCAACCATGCATTCAGGAAAAGATAATAGCTTTTTTATCAGCAGTTATTCTAATTCCTAAAGATTTTAGCACTATCTGCTGCATTTCATTCTGGATTCTAGGCTGAGTTTGTAATTGGATTTTTTTACCAGTTAGTTAATATGCAGCAATGATGACATCCCTAAACTTGAGCTAATATAAAATTGGAGATATTTGGAATAGCTTCCAAATAAGAGGAAATCATCTAAGAAAATGTCTGCATAGTTTAATGATGCTGTTCAGTGAAGGCATTTTGTACATGCAGCTACCTCAAAGCAGCTGCCTTCATAAAGGTCAGTATTCAGCCAAGGAAGTTTCAGAAATCACTCATTGTCTTCCAAATGCCATGATTATCTCAAACATGGGAAGGAGGGGACTAGCAGACATCCTTGATCTTTCTTCCAGCTATGACTGAGCGATTATTGTGTTTTACCTCTTCTGAGGCAGGGTTTGAGCACTGGAGGCAGTTCCGGATTATCTTGGCTGATATTTAAGTTCAGAGATATTTGCATTGCAGGCATGTGAATGTCAGCGTTTTCCAGGAGGTGCTGGGAGTGGTGCTGGAGAGGTTTGCAGAGGGTGCTTTGCACACGAGGAGATCCAGGACTCTGCATTTTGTTTAAACGTGGCTGGACCCCAGGGCAGTGCGAGCAGAGCTCCTGCAGTGTGAGGTTTTGTGTCTGTGTCAGGGGGAAACTGCCTCAGGATAACTCATTAAGCAAAATAAAGTAGAGGCAGCTGTTTGGGTCATCTCATATGTGTAGTTTGTTCTTTTCCTTTGTGCTAAAAAAAAGCTTTAATGAGTGGCTTTGTGTCATGAGGGGCCACTTTAACAATTTCTTCTGTAAAAAATTAAGTGTTCTTTTTATGTGTTGTAACATTCCTGTTTTGTAAGGAGGGTTGAGGAAACGTGGTGTTGAGCCTCATTCAAAGTTGTTAGTACTCTTGAAAATCTACAAATGTGACGTTCCCTGAAGTCCATTGTTTTCATCACATATCTCTGCAGCAGAGAATACTGTGACCTATATGTTTAATTTTTTTTAATCTTAGCTTTCAAGCCAGTTATTTATGCAGTTTTATTTTCTCTCAGGTACGTTCAGATTTGTTACATCCCTCTCCTCAAATATTTTCTGTGTTGGTTACCTGGAACATCAGTCAGTGTGAATGCAGAGATGCACGGGTGTCAGAGACTGACATAGTTCATGCCTTGAACATTGATATAAAGTTTTGCTCATTTTAACTAAAACTGTATAAAGAAGTCACAACCAAAGAAGCCTCCCTGAAGATGCCTGACTGGGACTTTGGACTGAAAGTCAAACTGCTGATGAGATAAAGGGAAACCCATTGTTCAGTCATCTCAGGCAGAGGGAAAGGTGTGCATCCACCAAAAGGCCAAAGCCACCAGCTGTGCTGAGGATCATCCTCTGCTGAGTTTGGGGTGGGGGAGAGCACAGCTCACAGCAGCCAGGTTTACACAGACTGCCCCCACAACCGAGGGGGAAGGAGGAGGTTTCGGGTGCATGGCAGAACCTCTGGTCAGAGGCAGTGAACACCCATCCTCCGATTACGCAAACCGGCCCAGCTGTGAAACCCCCCAGCCCCACAGGCCGCATCCACGGGACTTTCACCTGAGAGGCAGCTGAGGGGGAGTCACAGTCCAACAAAGACCCCCCAAAGTGTTCCCCAGAGGCCTTGCACCACAGGACTGCAGGTGATGCAACAGATCCAGAGTCTGCTGT